>JAHHZJ010003492.1:0-120917 GCA_021437245.1 Aegilops speltoides
TCAAACAGTTTGGGGTTCATCATGGACACGCCAATGTTACAAATCATACTACATAGGAAGCAAATCATATCTGGTGTTCCATCGTTCCACGTTATTACATCCATATACATTAAACAACTCAAAAATCCATATATCGTAAACAACTCAAAAATCCACTGTTCGTGACTGCATGGAGACGTGGCATTTTGCAGTGCCCGATAGTTTATGAGAGTGTGAGTGCAGCACCACTTCAAGCATAAACATGCAAGATTCAACAAACCAAATTAAAGTAGATAAAATCCAATGAAGAGGCTACACATTTAGAGAGCACGGCTTCATCTCCTGTCCTCAGCCAAAGGGCACTCTGCTGACAGTTACCAACTGAATCAGAAAAATACCAAGAACCTTAACGGCCAATAGTTGCAGTAACATTTATTGAACACAAAAAATAGAAAACAAGGACAACAAAAGAATCTAACTACATACCTTCTGCATATAATTATTTTCTTTGGAATGTGCTCAATCTTCTGCCAGTTTGGATCACCAGTCGTTACACAAGATTGTGTGAACTCGTCACTGCAGTAACAGACTGCAATCTCCTCAAGAGACTTGGGCAGTGTTGGAAGCGACCGCATATTCTTGCATGACTGTATATACAGCTTCTTGAGTGATGTGAGGTGCTCCATATTGCCCGGTAAGGAATTACAACTGCAGTCTACAACGACAAACTTCTCAAGGGACTTGGGCAGTGTTGGAAGCGGCTGCATATACTTGAATGAGTATATATTCAGCTTCTTGAGTGATGTGAGGTGCTCCATATTGCCTGGTAAGGTATCCAAGCTGCAGTCCGCAATGATAAACTCCTCAAGAGACTTTGGAAGTGTTGGAAGCAACCGCATATTCTCGCATGACTGTATATGCAGTGTTCTGAGTGATGTGATGTGCTCAATATTGCCTGGCAAGGCATTGAAGCTGCAGCCCACGACTGTAAACTCGTCAAGAGACTTGGGCAGTGTTGGGAGCGACCGCATATTCTTGCAATTCCAGATCGCAAATTTCTTGAGCGATGTGAGATGCTCCATATTGCCTGGTAAGGTATCTCTGCTGCAGTCCGTGATGCTAAACTCCTCAAGAGACTTGGGCAGTGTTGAAAGCGACTGGATATTCTTGCACGAACCTATATTCAGCTTCTTGAGGTGCTCCATATTGCTTGGTAAGGTATCCAAGCCGCAGTATAAGACTTCAAACTCCTCAAGAGACTTGGGTAGTGTTGGAAGCGACCGTATATTCTCGCATGACCGTATATATAGTTGCTTGAGCGCTGTGAGGTGCTCTATATTGCCCGGTAAGGCATCCCAGCTACAGCTAGCAACAAGTAGAAAACGAAGATGAATGAAAGCCCCAAGGTCAGCAGCAGGATCCAGTTGGATCCACCCGATGAAGCTAAGCTCTTTCATGTTCTTTGGGCTGCCGTTATGCTTACCCATCATCCAACTCGGTAACCTTTTACCGTGGTAATTCCGGATTTCTAGTCTTTCAATATACTTCGATGGGCAAAGACCCTCAAGTACCTCTGCTTGAACTTCTGGACTGCAGCTCTGATCAAGATCCCAGTGAAGTACCAGTTCTGTGAGTTTTTCCTTGCCAGCAAGATTGACTTCAAGAGCTTCCTCCTTGCTCTCAAAATTCTCAAGACCGCAAATCAGCAGCTTGCCTTGAAGCTTGTTTAGGTCTTTCAGCTGATGTGACTCGTAGCCCCGTTCCTCCTAAATCTGAAGAATGGTAGCGTTTGGAGCAATATCAACCTGCCAATGTTTGCAAATTGCAGATCTGCCTTGCTGATTACATGGCGCAAGTTGATTAGGTTCATCATATCTTCACCACTAGAAGAAGTCAAACTACCACAAAAACCAAAATCTGCCACCTGCATGTGGTAAAGCTTGGTAAAGGTGCCGGGTAAAGTTAGCTTGACCATGCCATACACCCAGAAAGCAAAATAACGTAGATGCCTCAAATCACCAATAGAATCTGGGAATGAGAATGTGTGATTATAAGGAGTGACGCTTAAGTTCAGTACCCGTAATTTTGTCAGCCTTGTGAACATAGCGAACATACTCTTGAAGGCTTTGTGCTTGTCTGATTCAACAATTATTATGCCATCAATGATGAGAGTGCGCAAATTTTGCAACCCATATATTTTCTCAGTAAGCACCTCAATATTACAAGTCCCAACAAAAAGATAGCGGACACCTGGAGGAACTCTTCCTCTGAAGTCTTTCTCTATCCTAAAGCAATCTTTTCCAGCAACCTCCTCTGCTAAATCACAAAGCAGATCATGAATTGTAAAGTAATCAACCTCACGATCATGTCCATTTTCATATACCTTTTCTTTCCCTCCGAATTGCAGAAATGAGGATGACAACAATTCATCAAAATAATTTCTAGCAACATCTTCCATTTCCTCTTCAGGCTTACTAGTCTTTATAAACCCTTCTGCCACCCACAACTTTACTAACTCATCACGTCTCAACTTATGCCGCCTGGGAAAAATACTGCAGTAAGCGAAGCATCGTCTGACCTGCTCATCAAGATACTGGTAGCTCCACCATAGAGCTCCCATCGTGTCATTCATAAGGTCCCGATCTTTCTGACTCCTCCAAAACTCAACAATTTGTGTCTCACGGAGCCGTGAACCCACTGTTCTGGCTGCTAGAGGTGATCCCTTCAGCTTTTTTGCAATGTCCTCTCCAATCATTTTAAGTGTACTTCTATCATGGTCACTTACCCTTGCATCGCGAAGTGCATAATGCAAGAACATTTCAAGGAACACTTCATCGTCCAGGTTAGATATGGGAATACGCCTCTCCTTGACAGAACCCAGAGCTACTAATGCAGCTTCAGTTCGACTTGTCACCAAGATTCTGCTTCCTTCCTTTCCAACATTCAGAGGGGAAATTAACTTCTGTAGTTCTTCACGGTCTCCCGAATTCCTACCGTCGTACCAGACATCATCCAGTACCAGCAAAATCTGTTTCCGACGTAGTTCATCCTCCAGTTTTTCCTTCAGGGTGTTACGATTATTGAAGTTATTGCATGCTTTCCCTGTAGCCCCCTCAAACATCTCCCTAAAAATGGAATCCAAATCAAATTTCTGAGAAACATGAATCCACATGACGATATCGAAATGGCCTTCCATTTTTTCTTGTCTACGCTTTTTCTCATGATCATAAACACATTGTGCAAGTGTTGATTTCCCAGACCCCGCGACGCCATGAATGCCAATTACTGAATAACATATACCACTGACGATGTTTGCTTGACACTGGTCTTCCTTCTCATGAGTCATGAAGCATTGCTATGATCTTGTCACGGTCCTGATCCCGACCAAATACTGCTATTGGAGGGGCTGCAGTAGTGACTGCACAGCATGAATTGGTAGCAACAGCTCGCCTCCCATTATCATTAGTTACGCCTCGCAAGTTCAGTTGTTCCAAAACTTTACATGCACCACTTATGGCGCTTTCTATCTTCTTTAGGCTCTTCTCCAACTGTACTTTTGGCAAACCACTGTCCTGCAAAATCAAATTTTTTTTCTTTTTCGAAAATGGGGATTCCCCGGCCTCTGCATCAGCATGATGCATACGGCCATCTTATTAACCATAAATAGTCCACAAAGTCTCGACGTCTCAGTAGTATCAAAATGAAAAAAGAAGAAAAGGCTCACACAGAGCCCGAAGGCTAGATACACAAGCTAGCCTAACAACGGGTACACCACAGCCGGTTGGCTCCAAATTAGACAGGTAAACTAATTGCCTATCCTATTACATGACCGCCATCCAAACCGGCTGAAGATATCCCGAGCTACCATCTCCCATCGGATAGCAGCAGTAACCAAAAGCTCCCTGGCCTCCGTCGGAGTGAGTAGCGACCAGGAACGGATAAGTGCCGTAGCTCTGAAGATAACCTGCAAAACATGAATGTTTGTTGTTCTGTTAAAGACAAGATCATTTCTACAGTTCCAAAGCGCCCACACCAAGGCGCATACCCCAAGCTGAATATGTTTTGCTAACCCGGGCTCTACCCTGTTTAGCCATGTCCCAAACAACATGTTAACCGACCTTGGTGGAGTAATATTGAAACCAACTTGAATAGTCGTCCAGAGAATTCTAGCTAGTGGGCAATCAAAGAATAGATGTTTAATGGTTTCTCCCTGATCACAGAAACTACACCTAGTAGGTCCTGTCCAAATGCGCTTTGTTAGATTGTCCTTTGTTAAGATAACTTGTTTATGTAAAAACCACATAAACACCTTGATCTTAAGAGGAACTTTGACATCCCACACATGCTTGGAAGTAGGAATCGAGCTCGAATTAATGACATCAACATACATTGATTTAACCGTGAAATCACCCGACCTAGTGAGATTCCAGCGCAGTGTATCAGATTGTTGAGAAAGTTGTACTTGCATCAGTCTCGTAACTAGATGTAGCCACTCTTCCCAACGATTGCCCACTAACGATCGTCTAAACTGAATATTCAGGGGTATCGAAAGAAAGACCGATGCAACCAGATCCTCGCGCCTTCGTACTAAGCGATAGAACGACAGATACTGGATTGCAAGGGGTGCATCTCCGAGCCAAGTATCCTCCCAGAATCTTGTGCTTGCACCATTGCCAACTATATGCTTTGACCTCTGAAAAAATGAAAGCTTCACTTTCATAAGCCCTTTCCAAAAGGGTGAATCAGTTGGTCTAACCGAGACCTGAGCCAAAGTTTTGGTTTGGAGATACTTGTTACGAAGGATTTGAGCCCACGTGGCATCAGTTCCTGAAGATAACTTCCACAACCACTTACTAAGAAGGCATCGGTTCTTAACCTCGAGATTTTCAATCCCCATACCCCCTTGGTCTTTCGGCCTACAAATGATATCCCACTTCGCTAATCGATACTTTCTCTTTAGCTCATCACCCTGCCAAAAGAACCTCGATCGAAAGAAGTCCAGTCGTTTCCTAACTCCAACTGGGACTTCAAAGAAGGACAAAAGGAACATGGGCATACTCGTGAGCACCGAATTAATAAGAATTAAACGGCCTCCATATGACATGAGCTTACCCTTCCAACAACTTAGCTTCTTCTCAAATCGATCCTCAATACACTTCCATTCGTTGTTCGTTAGCTTACGGTGATGTATAGGAATTCCTAGGTATGTGAAAGGCAGCTCCCCCAATCCACACCCGAACAATTGTTTGTAAGCTTGTTGTTCATCCTTGGCTCTCCCAAAGCAAAACAACTCGCTTTTATGGAAGTTAATTTTGAGCCCACTCAATTGCTCAAACAAACAAAGCAATAGTTTCATGTTTCTTGCTTTTACCAAGTCATGCTCCATGAAGATGATTGTGTCATCAGCGTATTGCAGAATGGAAATGCCTCCATCCACTAAATGAGGCACCAAGCCTCCTATTTGGCCAACCTCCTTAGCTCTCCCTAACAGAACTGCCAACATGTCCGCAACTATGTTGAACAGAATAGGGGACATCGGATCTCCCTGCCGCAAGCCCTTATGTGTCTGGAAGTAATGACCAACGTCGTCATTCACTTTTATGCCAACACTACCCTTTTGCGTAAAAGTTTCAATCTGGTTCCGCCAGCCCTCGTCGAACCCTTTCATACGCAAGGCTTGTTGCAGGAAAGGCCATTTAACATTGTCATACGCTTTCTCGAAATCCACTTTAAAGATGACTCCATCTAGTTTCTTTGAGTGAATCTCATGGAGCGTTTCATGCAACACCACCACCCCTTCTAAGGTGTTTCTGTCCGGCATGAAAGCTGTTTGGGATTGCTGCACAACAGAATGCGCAATCTGTGTGAGCCTATTAGTCCCAACCTTGGTAAAAATTTTGAAACTAACATTCAAAAGGCAGATAGGACGGAACTGCTCAATCCTGAGAGCATCGGTCTTTTTTGGAAGCAACGTAATGGTTCCAAAGTTCAAGTGAAAAAGTTGAAGCCGTCCAGCAAAAAGGTCATGAAACATGGGTAGCAGATCCCCTTTGATAATATGCCAACATTTTTTACAAAACTCCACCGGAAACCCATCCGGCCCGGGAGCCTTATTGTTCTCCATTTGAGAGATGGCATCGAGAACCTCCTTTTCCGTAAACGGCGCAACCAAAATATCATTATCAGCAGCAGTTAGTTGAGGCACATCCTCAGTCCTGGACTCATCGAGGGACACAGCGCTATCCTCCGGCGGTCCAAATAACTGCTTATAGTATTCGGTGATGTAAAGCTTTAGATTATCGTGACCAACAATAGTGCCTTCATCTTGCTCGAGCTGGAATATTTTTTTCTTTCTGTGTTTGCCATTCGCAATAAGATGAAAGAATTGAGTGTTCGATCCCTTGGATTACTTTATAACCTTTGCTCTGAGCGCCCACTTCAGCTCTTCTTCGCGGAGAAGTTCCTTCAACCTCTTCTCCGCATCAAGCTTACAAGTCAGTTCAGCAGATTGCAGAATTGTTGATTCAGCTTTAACATCTAGGGATTGTATAATAGCCAGGAGTCTGTCTTTCTCAACCTTATAAACTCCACTTAGATGCTTAGCCCATCCCCGGAGAAAGCTTCTCAAATGCCTGATCTTATTCTGCCATCTCTCGACAGACGATCCTCCCCCAGAATCCATAGCCCACTCTCTGGCTACAAGATCCAGGAAACCGTCTCGTTCAAACCACGCCATTTCAAAAGAGAAAGTATTTTTGTTTCCCACATGCCTTGGCTCCCCTGAGTCTACAAACAAAGGCGTGTGGTCCGAAATCCCGCGCGTGAGAGCCTGAACCGTGACAAGAGGGAACTTCTGTTCCCATTCGGCACTAGCTAGTACCCGATCCAACTTCTCATATGTCGGATTGGGTAAAGAGTTAGCCCAGGTGAATTGTCGACCAGAAAGCTCGATCTCTCTCGGATCCAAACTCTCAATGATGGTATTAAACATAAAAGACCATCGACCGTCAAAATTATTGTTATTCTTCTCATCCCTCCTCCTAATGATGTTGAAATCCCCCCCAACCAGAATAGGGAGTTGCTCAGATCCGCAGATACGAACCAGGTCAGCCAGAAATTCCGGTTTAAGCTCAGGTTGTGCGGCCCCATAGACCGCCACCAAAACCCAGTTAAAACCATCAATTTTAGACCTGACTCGAAATTTCACCGCGAAGTCCCCCATAACAACGCTCCGGACTTCAAGGGAATCACATCTCACACCAAGCAAGATGCCACCGGACCTCCCTCTTGGAGGAAGACAATGCCAATCGAAATCCACACCTCCCGACAACGTGTTAAGAAACTGAGGCGCAAAATTATCCCGACCAGTTTCAGATAGAGCAATGAAGTCTAAACGGTGCTCTAAAGACGCTTCCGCTAGAAACCTACGTTTAGCCAAGTCCTTAAGACCTCTGCTATTCCAGAATATTCCTTTCATAGGTCATCATGGAATTTTTGGCGATCTGAATCCGAGCACTCCTACGCATCAGCGGATGCAGGTACACCTTCCGCTTCCACTTACGCTTAGGAATGTTATCTCCGCAGCCGGTCCTCATAACCGTGCGTTCGGCTGTGCAATTACAACATCATCCACAGAGTTCCTCCTCGCCGACTCTGCAGACGGAGGAACAAGATCCGCACAGAAATTGTCAAGTACCCTTACTCCCAATGCATCAATCTCCGTATCATTCATAGGTCTTACTGCCGCTAGGTTTCTAATGGTTTCTAAGGCCCGTTCCGCTTCCAAATCTAAGAGATCATTAACCGAGTTTTCAATTTCAGAATTATTATTCCCAAGAGACACCCTACTTGGTTTGCATTATTAATAATCTCATCCTTAGAAAAATGCAAAATAGAATTTGATAAATTTACTGACATACCAGATGTGATCTCCACATCACGAAGCTTGGCCGCCCACATAGCGCACCGCTGCTGCATATCATCCACCTCTGGAAGGTCCTGGAGACGAGAGCTCATCCGTCTCCCCTCGGAGACCGGGTCTCGAATCCCTCCGAAAGCAATTACCTCCTCCCGAGTAGCGGTACTCGGAGGAGGCCTGGGTGAGGGAGACCTCCGAAGGTTGGGGGAGATGCCAGAGGGAGTGGGCACCAGAGCCGCCTGCCCTAGTCCGTCCCCCTGCTCTCGCCCTCGCAGCCGAGTGCACCACCGGCTGGACCGCCGTCGGGACTAGGGGGTCTGGGGCCACCTGCCCCTGACGCCTACCTAGTGTCTCCGGCGACCCCTCCACCAACAAAGCTCCCGCGTGGCTCTCCTCCAGGGCCACCTGCCCCAAAGGTGGACCGCCTCCGCCGGATACTGGCGCCATCATAGTTGACATCGGCGACAAGGAAGGATGAGAGAGAGTCGTGGCCGCCTGCCCCGACGCCCCTCCCCTCCGGGAAGAAACCAAGGGCCCAGTGAGCACCGGCGACCCCTGAGGCTCCACCGCGCGAACAATCGGGTCACGTGAGCTGTCCGAACGCCGGAGTGCCTGTCCAAAGTCCAAGACCGGTAGCGAGTGCTCAAAAGCATCGTCAGAGTCGACCCGATCACTCCATAGACGAGGAGGAGCCGATGTCGGCTGAAAAGATCCAAACCGCAAAGTGTTATGAGGCTGAGACGAAGTCGGAGACGGCTCCATCCCGGATCCGTTCTCAGGCTCCTGAGCTACAGGCCCCGATCCATTGTGCTCCTGTGCCGCCCCATCAGTCGGTTCCCTGGAAGCACCAGCATCATCACCCCCTTCGTGCATATTCACGTCAGTGCCAGCAGCTACCTCAGCGAACAACTCTGCATCCTCAAACTCGATCTCAAGGGGGAAAACCTCACCCCTATAAGTCCAATTAACGACGTCCGGAACAGACTCTATGTCTAAAATACTGACTCGCAAACGGGCCACCCCCTGAGCTCTAGTGAATGCCATATCAACCTTCTCCGTTTTACCAACCATAATACCCAAGCTAGCCACCACACGCACATCAGCTAGTGCCTCAGATGGTGCCCCAGAGAAGCGCAGCCACACCCGAGTAAGAGGCTTCCCCTTAGGCTCAACTTTCTTCCACTCGTGGAACTCCAAAATACCCTTGGTGCCTGGCACCTTACACATCCCAAAGCTCAACAAGCGCTGCAAGTCCTCAACCGAAGGGAACTCAACTCGGAACACTCTTTCTTCAACGGATACAAGGTCCCACTGAAAATCACCCGGAGCCAGCTCCTGAAGCCTCTGCACAATCTGAGCCTGTGAGACATCTCCCTGGGTCACCTTCACCAAACCAGTAGTGAGGCTCTGGGTATCAACTGAATCTCCCTCAGCCGACTAAAGAACATCAGCTCAGACAAGACACACGCATACAAGAAGAGCTGGAATCTGCTCCCTTAGAAAAGGACACTCCCCCGAAGCATGCGCTGGCTTGCCACAAGACTCACAAAGCTGAGCCACGCATTCTGCTATGAAATGACCCTTCTCTCCGCACCTGTAACAAAGCATTCTCTCTTTCTTTCGTGCATACTTGGATGCCCGCTCTGCATCAGCCCGGTCAGCAACCTCAGTGTCCTTCGCTGTCCCAGGAACATCCGCAACGGCTAGCGCATTCACCACCTCCATCGCCTGGGGTGGTAACTCCTGAGGAGTCTGGTCAGTCTCCATTGCCGCCCCGGCAGCGTCAACTACCCTGGGTGGAGGCGGCCGTCGAAACCTCCCTCGACCTCCACCACGACCACGGTATCCACGGAAGCCTCCTCTCTGTCTGTTATCTGGTCCTGAGGCCCCCTCAACAAAGCCTCCAGCTGGCCCTAGAAACAGTCTCTCTGCAGACCCGTCACTCTGCCAAGCATATCCACGACCTCCTCCCGCCGAAGAAGATCCTCGATGCTGACCCACACCATATGCATCATAACCGTCGTCTCCCCACTTGCCTCGTGGTGCATCAATCGGTCCCCCACTGTTATTACTCTGACTGGTCTGAGCCTGCGTCTGCCCCAATCGGTTCTGCGCCTGCCGAACGGCAAGATGAGGCGGGGGTGCACGCTGCCCCCCGTAGGCATGTTCACAGGCTCAGAAGAAACACTGCCAGCCGGAGCTACCCCTGGCGCCGCGGGTCTAAGCCCAGCCCTACCCGCCGCCGTCGTCGCAGGAGCAGGCGCCATCGGCGGACGAGGGCGAGGGACCCCCCGGCCAGCAGCAGCCGCCGTCAAGGCCGGCGCGGGTCTATGCGCCCGCCCAGCCGCCGCCCGCAACGCAGCCGACGCCCGGGCTCCCTGGTTTCCCACCTGTTGCCTCACTGGGGGAGGAGGGGCACCGCGATGCGGAGGTGGAGGGGCTCCTCCACGCCCCGCAGCACCCGGAACCGGAGCCGGCGGCCGCTGCCCGATCGGAGGAGCGCCACGGCCCGACCCATGCGGCGGCGGCTGGACAACTCCGCCACTTCCCCCCGCGCCACTCGCTGCGGGTGGGGGTCCAGTTCCCCGGCCAGCCATACGAAGCGGAGAGATCCTCCTCGCCCGGCGAACACCACAAACCGGGTATCCCCGTCTCCCGAGTCTACGAACCCTAGCGCCTCCCACCGACGGCGCAGGGACTATCGAAGTCCTATACTCGGACGTGCATGGCTCAACACACAACCCGGGCTGGACTTCAGAGAAACTATGGGCCTCATACCCATTGTTCTCAGGCCCAATACCAACACAGCCCGAAGGCGCCCGGTCCAGCCCAGCCGCACACAGCAGCCGATCGAGCGCGGCTGCCCTCGTCGTTTGAATCGCGGCCGCCGCGGCCGCCATGGCCGGCGCCGGCGATCCCAAACTCCGGGACAACTTCCGCGTCTTCTTCTTTCGCGTAACCGTAACCCATGCCTCCGGTCGAATCAGATCAAACACCGTGAGTTTCGGCAAACTAACCTTAGGTATAGGCCCTTTCCATGGCCGAAGCGCCGTAGCCGCCGTCTTCCTATGAACAATCCGGCGAATCATCTCGATCTTCTCTCCGTTGTGAAGCCCCGCACGAGCTAGATCGTCCCGAGGAACGACCCGATCTACCGTAGTCGCCACCTCCTCTTCGGAATACCCTGAATGAAAAAATTCACAAATAAGGTCCGACGGAGTAGGAGACGGCGGCGACTCCCCCGGCGGCTCCGATCCATCATCTTCCGCATCATCATCGTCAGATGCCGCCAGAGCCCAGAACCGGCCTCCCACCCGCCGGCGATCGCCGGCACCGGCCGGTGGATCCGCCTTCGGGGGCGGAGGTACCACGCGATCGCCCGCAGCGCGCCCAACGGTCATGACGCCCGATTGAAAACAATTGAAGGCTCTTGGTCACAGCACTTCACACAATTATTAACTGAAGCATAAACTGTATTTTGGCACCCATAGGTCCTCTTAGTCCCTCCTGCAAAATCAAATAACAGGTAAGTTGAGTCCGTCAAGAACTTCTCTAGATTTTCTCTGCATGCCCTATAAATATCTAGAGAAAAGTGAACACTGGGTGAATGGAATAAAGGTCACCGAAGGCCAAGGCAGCTGCGCCAAAGAGGTGGGTGAAACCAGTAGTGCAGTGGCCATGTTCACCTCGCCGTGGTCACCGAGCTCATCTCGGCACTCCCATACGGACCATACCTCGTTGATATCCTCCATTTTGCATTGCCATGGGCGATATGCCTCCACTCCAACGTGTGGTGGCTGTGAGAGACGTATGTGGGTGCCAGCCATACACCAGCATATGGTGGGTGCGTCTGACCTTTTCCGCTCGGAGCTCGCCACCACACACGTATCTATGTGGTGTTACATCAAGACCAGTGTGTATATCATGCCCATAAACCTGCAACATTTATGCTTTGCCAGCCAATGCCTTTTATAACTTATAAGGCGACAATGAAAAAATACGGCCATGTCAGGTACTTGAGAAGTTACGGTTTTCACTCTAGAGTTGGAACAGATACTTGAGAAGCCCCACCAAATAGAAGTCCTCCAAGTTCAAAAAGTGAATATTAGGGGACTGGCAAGAGTAGCGATAACACGGGTGGAGCAGAGCTTAGGCCAACTCCAACGCACAACCCCAAATGATCTGGCCGCGTCCGTTTAGAGCCAAACGGACACAAATCGCGGCCCAACGCGCATGAGTGAATGGACAAACGTCAGTTTTTTGTTTGCCGTCGACTCATTTCCGGCTCAAATTTGGGCCGTGTTTGTGCCAAAACAGATAGCGCGCGAACAGGTGAGACACTCACCCTTGTCCTCCCCTGTCCCGCCCGTCGAGGGCACAACACCCTTTTTCTTTTCCCCCACGCGGCCTACTCCCCCCCCCCCCCCTCCGGTAGGACCTGGTTAAGCTCATCACTCGGTTTGAGACTTTGTTTTTCCTGTTGAATAATGCATGCACGGTGATGTGACCCTGGCATGCACGTAGCTAGGATCAGAGAGTGCACACCACACGTTCCTGGTTTTTTTTTCTTCTGCTTTGATTTGTTCTCCCGGTGGCTTTGCGCACGACTCGTGGCTGTGGGATGGCGCAATATTGTGCAGAATGTGATGCAGCCAGCCGGGAGTTAGGTTAGCCCTTTGTAATTACAAATATACAAATGAGGAAATAACAGAAAAGTCGCAGAGTCTAGTGACGCAAAAACTCTCTCTCGTGTTATGTGTTCTAGCTCGAGTGCTCTCGCTGGTTTTGACAACTACATTTAGCATCAGAGCCTCGGTGTTCGATCTATAGATCTGGCAGCCGGTGGTGTCTGATCTGCGGTGGCCATGTCCGACAGCGAGCCTGACAAGAACACGTCCGGCAAGAAGATGGAAAGTCCGTCCGCCTCGCCGCCGCTCGCGCGTCTCACCAGAGACGGCAGCGGCGAGTTCCGCGTGATGGAGCGGGTCATGCGCTAGGAGTTCGGGATGACCATGATGCTCACCCGCACAAATTACATGGAGTGATCCTCACCAACGTGCCGTCGGAGCTGATGCGGGTGCTGGCGGCCAAAGATACCGCCAAGACCGCGTGGGTGACGATCAAGACCTTGCGGATGGGCAGCAAGCGCATCTGGGAAGCCAAGGCGCAGGTGCGCTGCTGCGTGGGAGACGATCAAGACCTTGCGGATGGGCAGTGAGTGCGTCTGGGAAGCCAAGGCACAGGTGCACCGCCACGAGTTCGAGGAAATCCGGTTCAAGGACGACGAGTCCATTGAGGATTTCACGCTGCGCCTGACGGGGATCGTCGCCCATCTGGAGTTGTATGGCGACCCCGTGACTGAGCACAAGGTTGTACAAAAGTTTCTTCGGGTTGTGCCGCGCAAGTTCCGGCAGATGGCGATGGCCTTCGAATCCCTCATCGACCTCAAGACGATGATCATTGAGGAGCTCACGGGGCGACTCTCGATGTGCGAAGATCAGTATGATCTCTATGACGCCACCGCATCCATTGGTCGCCTTCTCATGACCGAGGAGGAGTGGGACGCCCGCAAACAACAGCGCACCGGCGAATCCTCATCGAGCGGTGGCGGCAAAGGCAAGTCACCGGCCAAGCCCAAACAGCAAGGTGGCGGCGGACCTGCTGCAGGGCACGGCGGCGAGGGTGGTTTAGGCGGAAAGAAGAAGGGCAAATGCCACAATTGTAACGGGCCGGGCCACTGGAAGGAGGACAGTCACACTAGGATCAAGGATGAAGGAGAGCAGGCTAAACAGGGCAAGCACATCTTGTCCAAGATGGGGATGAGCACCATGAGGGCCTCATGATGCCCACGGCCACCACGTTTGTCACTGCCAGCATCGTGGTGCCGCAGCAAGTTCATCTGAACGAAGAGAAGGTGTATCCAGAGATCTCACTGCCGGGGCTGTGGTACTTTGATTTGATACGGGAGCTACAAGCCACATGACGGGCGATAGGGGCTTGTTTAGTACTCTTGATGAATTAGTACAAGGGACTGTAAAGTTCGGAGATGGATCACACGTTGCAATCCGTGGAAGAGGTTCACTGATCTTCAGAGGACAGAGCGGGAACCACTGCGCACTGTTAGAGGTTTAATTTATCCCAAGTCCTCGCAGCAATATAATTTCAGTTGCCAGCTAGATGAAAGGGAGTGCAGAATTTAGAGTCATGAGGGACTGATGATAATTCATGACACCGGTGGGCACATGATGGCTCACGCCCGGCATTTGATCTGCCGATTGTACACACGTGCTCACCATTGACACACAGACGTACTTGCTGATGAAGAACGACGACGAAACCTGGTGTTGGCACGCTAGGATGGGTCATCTAGACTTCAGGGCACTGCGTGCCATGTCCTCAAAAAGCATGGTACACGAGGTGCCGCTGATCGGTCACGTTGACGAGTACTGCGACGAATGCGCCCTCGGCAAGCAGCACCGTGCCCCATTCCCACAGGCAGCAGCGTTGTTAGCAACACACTAGTACAGAGATCAATTGCTCAAGGATTTGAACTACAAGCCATGGATTCACCAAGGTTTAGCTAGTACAGAGGAGAGGAGCACGAGAGGAAGAAGATACAGAAGCAGAGGAGGCCGAAGCCGTCCAATTCCTAGCCGCCTTGTCTGTTGCCGATGGCCTCGTATATGTAGTTGCTTTCTTGCCAGGCCTTTGTGCAGCCCAAGCCGAGCAGCATATGGCCCAGCCCAGCACACTAGTAGGGTTCGCTAACATTCCCCACTCCTTAAAATTCAGCTTGACCTCAAGCTGATGCCATGGCGAACCTCCTGGATCCCATGGTACTTGATGCTTCATGACTTCGCCGAGGTTGCGGTGGGTGTCGTAGTTGAGGCGGAGCCTGGCAAGGTTGAGGTAGCAGATGACGCCGACTTGCTCAAGGAAATAGTCGTTGCTAGTTTTCACTTGGTCGCAGAAAGCGCCGAGGTAGTAGTGTTGGTTAACATAGACTTGGTTGAAGTAGTAAGCCTGGTCGAGGTCCTGGTCGCAGCAGTAGGGTGGAGCTGCAACATTCCTCTTTCCTTTTGATCCCGCTTGTTTGCTGCGTCTAGCAAGTTCCAGGAGCATTTGAACATCTAGCATTCTTGAGAGCAGATGCACCTGTCTAGCATCACAATATTGCAGCAAGTAATCCAGTAGGGAGAGACTATTTTGTCCATAATTGAATTTGTTGTATGAACATGTGCCCACAAGATGCATGACCAAACTGCATATGTGTTTTGAATCACTCTCAAAATGTCAATCCAGCTGGACCATGCAAATTTCCATAGAGAAACAAAACCATAGGGAAAAATCATTCCAGCAGTTACAGGTGCACAGTGGTAAGGAACTGAATCTGCTGCCGATGACAAGTACTCAGATGCTTCCAGATATCGTGGTTGAAAAATCCTCTTAACATGACTGAAAGATCCAAACAGACCGTCCTCAATGGCCACTTCTTCAACACAAATTTCAGGATATGCAGAAGGCAAGGCAACATGGTGTTCTGTGTGTTGCTGACAGAAAGTGTCAAGACAATTGAACTGGTACAGGAACAATTGCCGCTTGTCCTTAGGTTTGTTGGCACACACGGCAGAGCTAGTCGCTGGCGGTGGCATGAAGAGGTCTGGCTCAAGCGCCGCTGATGCCACCGTGTAGTAGTTGCCAGTGTCGACGCTTAGAATACCAAACCAAAAATAACTTGATTCCAGAACTTGTCCGGTACAAGCTATAATACCACTCCTTGAAATGCACCAGAGCAACCACAAACCAAAGAAATTGCAAGGAATCCCTTCTCGCATCGGTGGCGCCAAGCTGGTCGGAACGCCAGAAAACTGCAGTAGTCTCTGTCATGCTTCAGCTGCTCTTGTTGGCGACAGTCAAGTATGCTGACCTGCTGCAGTTCAGTCAAAATTAAGAGGAATGGTGACCAAGGAACAGACTGCCACTGACAATGATTAGAACCCAACAAAGACCAAGCAATCTTCCATTGGTCTCTCGTACAGATGTATTTCAACCAAGGTCCAATGGTTAGCAGTGCAAGAGCATCAAAATCAGGACCCAATATTTCACAAGCATCAAGAAAGCATGCGACCCATGCTAATCGATCACTTATTACTAGTTCACTACTTCTTGCAAAAACTTGTCGCTGCTGGTTTTTATATGAGGAATTAAGACCCAGCTGATGGATGAAACTACGACCTTGAGCATGGATAATCGTGGTTGAATTAATCGCTCGTTGTCCAGGATCCCACGGCAATGCCAATAATTCCACAGAACTATACCGGATACCGTAAGAAAGCATGCCAAACCATTGCCAACATGAGCTGTAACAAGTAGCTTGCTACTTGTGTCAATTCCATTTCTGCGTGGCCACTTACCACATCCTGTAGTTAACAAGTAGGACCTCGCACAGCCAAAACTCCAATTTCCTACATCCCACGGCCGTTGTGGTAACTTGTAATTCATATTGGAAATGGGGTGATCTGCTACTGATAGTACCTTGTGGAGCCTTCGTTGAGACTTGAAAACTCTCCACTGACCCAAATATTGCTGAGTAGTAAGATTGCTAATAACAAACAGAGCATCAAATTCATTTGAAGCTACGATGACATGTGGTGACCATGTAAGTAGTGACTTGTCCAGCTCCTTGGTGACATTGATGCTGTCGTTATTGTTGAGTAACTGGAACATGTTGACCTTCTTGACACGAGCACTCCTCAAAACTGCACTTAGTGGCATAAGACTAGAGTGGAAGTAGGCACACGCTACACTCGTGAGCGGACATACACCGAGTGCAGATTCTGGCGATTCCATGCTGGTGTCTTGGTCTAAACTTTCTGTAGAACACCTGGAGGGCGCTGACATAGGAACACTTGGAAACACGCTGATGGCACCTGTGTACGGCTTGAGGTGGAGATCATCGAGGCAAACCAATGGGGCAGCCACACTTGGAGCGAGTTCCATTGCTGCTGACGCCCACAGCGACAGAGACGAGAGTTGTAGCATTGTCCCCGCCTAGGCTCGTGTCGACGATGTCCATAGGCACCGCAGAGGAAATGTGTGTAGATGGCGACACACACACAGAGGCCATGGCCGAACCGGTGTTGGAGATGGCATCGTGCGTGAGGGAGTTCATCGCGGTTGAGCTGTCGCCCGAGATGTCCAGCATGGGGGTCGGACTGAAGGCCACGGCCGCTGGCTCGAGGTCGAAGCAGCCGCGCTCAGGGACGACACCGACGGTGACCTTGGACGAAGCTAATGTTGCGGTGGGAGTGGGCGCTGACATCGACCCTGTGACGGTGCGGCTTGGGAATTGCGTCGAACGCGTTGCAGGCGACATGGCAGCGAGGTCGGCGACATGGGATGCGGCCATGCCTCGGCCGTTGCCTAGCCGTTGAGTGGCCCCGCGGTTGATGGAGGCCTCGGTGGTGGTCGCAGCAGGCATGCCAGACGTGGTGGTGACGACGTTGTGGATGCCCACCGCTCGAGCATGGCGTCTCTCTTTGATCTCCTCGCGGATGCGTTGCCTCGAGCCATCGGTGTAGGCACGCATCTCCTTGACGGCCGGCTGTACCGCCCGATTGACGGCCGCCTCCACAGCCGCCTCCACGGCCGTCTCGATGGATCTCACCAATCGTGCCTTCCAATCCATGGAATTGAGGCTGAGTGGTGAAATTGAAGAAGGGTGGTGGGAATTGGCTCTGAATACCAATTGTTAGCAACACACTAGTACAGAGATCAATTGCTCAAGGATTTGAACTACAAGCCATGGATTCACCAAGGTTTAGCTAGTACAGAGGAGAGGAGCACGAGAGGAAGAAGATACAGAAGCAGAGGAGGCCGAAGCCGTCCAATTCCTAGCCGCCTTGTCTGTTGCCGATGGCCTCGTATATGTAGTTGCTTTCTTGCCAGGCCTTTGTGCAGCCCAAGCCGAGCAGCATATGGCCCAGCCCAGCACACTAGTAGGGTTCGCTAACAAGCGTACAGAGCTGACCAAGGCTTGGAGCTGCTTCACACGGATTTGTGTGTCCAGACCAGTCCACCCACTCTTGGAGGTAACAAGTATTTTTTGCACTCTCACTGGGAGGTTCATCACATGAATGTGAAATCGACATTCTTAAATGGCAAGCTCAGTGAGGAGGTTTATGTGGATCAGCCGGCTGGTTATTTGGTCACCGGAGAAGATGGTCGCGTGCTGAAGTTGAAAAAGGCATTGTACGGTCTGTGGGAGGCTCCTAGGGTGTGGTATGGGAAGCTCGACGAGTCACTGACTACCCTTGGTTTTGTGCGCAGTCGCTTGGAGCACATGGTGTACACAGGCGGGGTGATGCCAGATCGTACCTCCTGGTTGGTGTCTACATGGATGACCTCATAATCACTAGGACGGATGTTTCTGCCATTAAAGACTTCAAGCAGCAGATGTTCAAAATGAGCAACCTCGGACTCCTAAGGGCATCTCCAGCCGCGCCCCCAAGAAGGCCTTTCCAGGCGATTTTTTGCCGGCGGCCAAAAACGGCCGATCGCGCTCAGAGCCCGATTTTACGGCTTGGGCGAAAACAGCGCCGGCGGACCCAGCCCAACCGGCGCTAGAGGGCGCTGGGCGCCGGGCGAGCTGTTTTGGCGCGAAGAAGCCGCGGGCCAGCAGCGTCGGCGACTTCGGCGCCTCGTCTCCCCTAACGGCCTCGGTTCCGCTGGAATCAATGGCAAGGCCGCCGGTCAGCCTTGCCATTGATTCTTCACGGCGGCGCTTCACGGACGGCGCGCCGACGCCTCCTCCTCGACGCAGCGTACACGGGCGCTGCCCGGCTATAAAGCGGCGGCCTCCACTCGCTGTGCCCACACCAGCCCGCCCCCGCCGCCGTCCAGCCCTCCCTCTCTCGCCTCTCGAGCGCCGTCGCCATGGCGTAACGCTTCTTCGAGACGAGGCGGCCACCAACGGGCGCCGTTGTTCTCCGTGAACAGAGTCACGGCTCTGTTCAGCGAACATCCCGCGCCCGGACATGCGCGCGGGCCAACGGGTGGAGACTCAGCGCCGGGAGTGCCCATTCCCGCCGCTCGACGCCGTGGTGAAGCCGGCATTTCGCCGAGGAGGTCGAGATCGTGCACGCGCCCTCACCGACGCCAACTCTCCCTCCCGAAGACGCCCGACAACCACGCGGCTGGGTGGCGATTCAGCGCCGCCAAGAAGCAGCGATTGGTGTCCCTCAACGACGCGCCGGTGGTCGGCGGCCGGCAGAACAGCGAGGGGCGCCGCCTCTGGTGGGGCGTCCCCGGCCGCACACTCGAAGGCGTGCTCACATACCTCGAGGGCGGCAATGACCAGCCGTTGGCGTACCCCCCGGCGCAGCACCGATGCGTCGGGCCATGGGCGCCATCGGGTCCTCCTCCTCCTCTTCCTCCTCCCGATCCTCATCACACTCCTCCGGCACTCCGGCCCTGCTCGGCGTCAAGGCCGAGCCCGCGGCGGAGTCGCCGGTCGGCCGGCGCACTCGCAGCGCCGGCATTGTCATCAACAAGGGCGGCCGGTGCGCCTCCTCCTCGTCGGCTCCTCTGCGCTTCGTCAAGCCAAAGACGGAGCCGGGGCTGGCGCCGGTGAAGACGGATCCGGGGCTGGTGCCGGTGAAGACGGAGCCGGGGCTGGCGCCGGTGAAGGCGGAGTTCGACGACGACGACGCGGCCCCAGATTGGGCGCGCCAGGACTCCATTGCGATGGAGAAGGCGCGCCAGGAGAAGGCGTAGGAGCGCCAGCGCGCCGCCCTGTGCCGCTTCGAGGAGCGCCGACGCGGCCGCGATGAAGACGGGGTCGTCGTCCTATGCGACAGGACGACGACGACGACACGACGCCGCCGCCCGATCGCCATGGCGACGCAGGTCCAGCAGGGCGCCGCGTCAAGGAGGAGAAGGCCGCCGACGACGATGGCGGCGACGGCGGCGGCGACTTCAGCCCCTTTCTTTTTAGATTAGGTTAATGTAATGAAAATGCGAAATTTCGCCGAAATTTGCCATGTTTAGCCGAAATTTAACTACTTTTTATCATAACTTCGCCGAACGGCCCTTCTTTTTTTTTAACACGCGCCTGGGGGCCGACGGCTGGGGACCGACTCGCCCCCAGGGCCATTTTTTGCGCCGACTCACCCCCAGGCGGCGCTTTTAGATGCCCCCTGGGGGGCCAACGGCTGGAGATGCCCTAAGTTACTACTTAGGGATCGAGGTGTGCCAGTCTGATGGTCAGATCACACTACACCAGTGAAGCTATGCATCGAAGGACATAGAAGCGGCGGGAATGAGCGACTGCAACAGCTGTGCGACGCCCATGGAGTGTCGTCTGAAGCTGAAGAAGGAGGACGGTGGCTAACCCGTCGATGCCACCATGTACCGTAGTGTGATAGGCAGCTTGCGGTATCTTGTCAATACCCGCCCCGACATTGCTCACGCTGTCGACATTGCAAGCAGAATCATTGAGAAGCCTAAGTTGCACCATTGGATGACAGTAGAGAAAATTCTGAGATGCATCAGAGGAACTTTGGATTATGGGTGTTGTTACAAATCTGGTCATAGGGAAGGAGTTTTGCTTGGGTATAGCGACAGTGATCACGCAGGTGACACTGGAGATCGCAAAAGCACTTCCGAGCAAGTTTTCTTCATTGGTGAAAATCCAGTCAACTGGTGCTCGCAGAAACAAAAAATCGTGGCACTGTCCTCTTGCGAAGCCGAGTATGTTGCAGCAGCAGCATCGACATGCCAAGGGTTGTGGTTGTCATGGCTGGTCGGCGATATGTTGGGCAAGCCAGTAGAGAAATCAGACTCTTGTTGGATAACCAGGCTGCCATTGCTCTCAGCAAGAACCCTGTTCATCATGGCCGGAGCAAGCACATTGACATCAAGTTTCACTTCATCCGTGATTGTGTGGACACTGGACAGATGGAAATCAGTCACGTCCGCACCCAAGAGTAGCTAGCTGACGCGCTGACTAAGCCGTTGGGCAGGGTGAGCTTCGTCGAGATGAGGCAAAAGCTTCGGATGAGCAAGATTGGTGCTAGGTGCTGAGCTTAAGGGGTGGAAGTGCAGGACCTGCCTAAGCTCATCACTAGGTTTCAGACCTTGGTTTTTTCTGTTGAATAATGCAAGCATAGTGATGTGACTTTGCCATGCACGTATTACCTCTGTTCCATAATGTAGGACATTTTTTAACACTACAATAGTGTTAAGAAACGTCTTACATTATGGGACGAAGGGAATAGCTAGGATCTAGAAGTGCGTGCCACACGTTCTTGTTTTTTTTTTCTGCTTTGATTTGTTCTCCCGGTGGCTTTGCGCACGACTCGTGTGGCTGTAGGATGGCGCAGCATTGTGCGGATCGTGATACAGTCAGCCGGGAGTTAGTCAGTAGGTTGTTACAGCATCTCCACTAGCCTCCCCAGGACGCCCCCAGTACACCTTTTTAGGCTTGGGCGGCACTTTTCGCCGAAAAACGGCCCAGCCACGCCCCCAATGCCCCCCAGGACGTCAAAATAGCGCCGGCAAACCCAGGCGAAACCCGGCGCTGGGGTCTCTTGGGGACGCCGGCACAAGTTTCGGCGAATCGTGTCTCACCACATGTCCTTTTTCTTGGCCCACTTAATCATTCTCCACACAAATTTTTTCTTGGGGTGGGGTGTGACTGGGAAGATGCCCTCTTTATTTCGCCAGATTTCGCCGGATGACCCCCAAGACACCAACTTTTTTGGTTCGGGTGATGTTCTTGGGGTGCCAACGGCTGGAGATGCTCTTAGCCCTTTGTAACGACGGATATATAAAGGCGGCTGCTACAAATCAGCCGAATGATTTTAGGCAGACTTAAACCGTCCCGAGAGCCGTCCGATTCAGTCGCACCCAGCCGCAGGATCCAGCAGCTCCAATGCCAGCGCCACGCAGTAGCTCCCACGGCAGCACCGCGCATCACCGACGACGCCCCGCGGCGCTCCATTGCAGCGTCGACGGCGCTTCCATGCAACCCGGGGGAAGCTTCAATGCCCCCGACGGTGCTTCAATGCAGCTCTGGCGGTGATTCATTGCAACCCGGCGAAGCTTTTCGACGACGCCTCAGCGTGGCGATGCTCCACTGTAGCAACATGGCCTGGTGAGCTCCATGGCAGCACCGGTGGCGACGGATGCTGCGACGCAGATGCAACGATGATGGCGGAGGCAGCGATGCAACAACGACAAGTCGACAACACACGGCCGCACCGACGGATGCTTCGATGCAAAGACATAAACAACAGCAGGGGGCGCCGGCAGGTGGTGCGATGCAGCGTGCGATGGGGACGGGGGATTTAGCGAGGCAACAAATCTGTGTTTTGAATTTCGGCCGAAAAAAACAGATTTCGGCCGAATTTCGGCCACCTCGGCCTGGGGCGAAATCTATCTTTCGCCGAAATAGATCAAGGTTGGCAAATTTTGGTCAAATTTTAGTCAAACTTTAGTCAAATTTTGGTCAAATTCCGGCCGAAATTTTTGAAAACGGCCGAAATTCGGCCATCTCGGCCAAGGGCGAAAAAATTCTCAAACCGAAAACCAAAACGATGGGCAACATCGACAGCGCCGACGGATGCTTCGATGGAGCGCACAGCAACGACAGCACACAACCATGGAGGGATTGCAGTAGAGTAGAGTTGCATCATGGGATTGACGGGCATTAGGGCCTTGGCGGGATTGCAGCCAAGTAGCTTCATGGGATTGACGGCTGGCCATGGCGGCCAACAACGACAGCAACGACAGCTTGCATCAAATGGCAAGCTGCAGCTATGGCGGGATTGCACCAGCAGGGTGGCAGATGCGACAGAGTAGCATCATGCGTCGGCGGCGGTCCCTCCCGGTTCCCAGCTGTGGTGGTTGGTGATGCTCGCCAAGGGATTGATGGCCTCTCCCCTGGCAGTGGTGATTGGTCAGGGGTGGACACGGTCCGGGCCGGTCCGGTCCCGTTCCGAGCCGTCGTTTGGACCGGCCGCCGGCGGGCCGGACCGGACCGGACCGAGGAGGCGAGCAGTCCTGTTTTGGGGGACCGGACCGATGCTGACGAAGCCCGAGCCAGACCGACTGGACCGACTGGACCGGCCAACAACTACCGGCGTCGATGTGTGCGAGTGCAGCGGCGAGGTGGGGTACGTGCATGACTGATGGGACGAAGTGGACGACATGCGCGAGCGCCTACGTGCGCGAAAAATTAGCTAACAACTGAAACTTGGGCGAAGCCACCCGTGAGGCGGCCGGCGAGGGCCCCAGATCCGCGCGCGCCGCGACCCTCCCCTTCTCCTCCCTCCTCCCTCGCCGCCGCCAGAGGGCGCCGCCGGGCGAAGCCCTGTTGGAGTTAAACACGATAACATGTATTCGTGTCCGGCTATGTGCAGGATTGCGTATAGGTGTCCGTGTAGGATTCTAAACCATCACCGAATAGGTCTGTGTATAGGCTAGCTATTACTAGTATATATATGTAACCTACCCCTGTACTTTGTATCCTGGAAAATCAATACAAAGAGATTAGCAGGAGGCCAGCTTTGTACTGCGGTGCACCTCGACGTAAAAGCACTTCGTCGAGTTTGTCACCAAGCTTCGTTCATCGTCGTCGTTCGTATCTCTGTCGCCGGAAGTACTCGGCGTGGGGACTGGGCCAACAATTGGTATCTAGAGCAAGGTTGATCTTCTAGTAACGGGAGATCATGTCGGACGACGAGAAGACCAAGCAGCTGGTGGAGTACTCCGGTGCAGCTAAAGTAATTGCTGCTCCGGCGTGTTCGTCGTATCCTCGGTTTGATTGCGAGAACTTCGGGGTCTGGAAGGCCCTCATGGAGTGTGGTCTCCGCGCCAACGAGCTATGGGATGCGGTGGATCCCGGAGGCGACGCGTTCAAGAAGGAGGGAGCCGAGCACCGGAAGGATCGGCAGACGGCGTCAGCGATTTACTCGGTGATGCCGATGGATGTCCTCCAGCACCTAATTGAAGGAAATATGCCCTAGAGGCAATAATAAAGTTATTATTTATTTCCTTATTTCATGATAAATGTTTATTATTCATGCTAGAATTGTATTAACCGGAAACATAATACATGTGTGAATATATAGACAAACAGAGTGTCACTAGTATGCCTCTACTTGACTAGCTTGTTAATCAAAGATGGTTATGTTTCCTAACCATAAACAAGGAGTTGTTATTTGATTAACAAGGTCACATCATTAGTTAAATGATCTGATTGACATGACCCATTCCGTTAGCTTAGCACACGATCGTTTAGTATGTTGCTATTGCTTTTATCCATGACTTATACATGTTCCTATAACTATGAGATTATGCAACTCCCGTTTGCGGAGGAACACTTTGGTACTACCAAACGCCACAACGAATCGGGTGATTATAAAGGAGTACTACAGGTGTCTCCAAAGGCAGATGTTGGGTTGGCGTATTTCGAGATTAGGTTTTGTCACTCCGATTGTCGGAGAGGTATCTCTGGGCCCTCTCGGTAATGCACGTCATTGAAGCCTTGCAAGCACCACAACTAATGAGTTAGTCGTGAGATGATGTATTACGGAACGAGTAAAGAGACTTGCCGGTAACGAGATTGAACTAGGTATTGGATACCGACGATCGAATCTCGGGCAAGTAACATACCGATGACAAAGGGAACAACGTATGTTGTTATGCGGTCTGACCGACAAAGATCTTCGTAGAATATGTAGGAACCAATATGCGCATCCAGGTCCCGCTATTGGTTATTGACCGAGAATAGTTCTAGGTCATGTCTACATTATTCTCGAACCGTAGGGTCCGCACGCTTAAGGTTTCGATGCGGTTATTATGAGTTTATGTATTTTGATGTACCGAAGAAGTTCGAGTCCCGGATGTGATCACGGACATAACGAGGAGTCTCGGAATGGTCGAGACATAAAGATTGATATATTGACGGCTATATTTGGACACGGAAAGGTTCCGGAAGTTTCGGAGAAAACCGAAGTCTTGGGAGGGTTACCGGAACCCCGGGAAGTATGGGCCTTAGTGGGCCAAGAGGGGAGAGAGGGGCCGCACCAGAGGTGGCACGCCCCTGTGGGAGTCCGAATAGGACAAGGAGGGGGTGCGCCCCCTTCCTCTCTCCCTCCCTCTCTTTCCTTCCCCTTCTCCTTCCTAGTTGGACTAGGAAAGGGAGTCCTACTCAACCAGGAGGTGGACTCCCCCTCCTTGGCGCGCCTATAGGGGCGGCCGGCCTCCCCCTCCCTCCTTTATATACGGGGCAGGGGGCACCCTAGACACACAAGTTTGATCTACGGATCGTTCCTTAGCCGTGTGCGGTGCCCCCTCCACCATATACCACCTCGATCATACCGTCGCGAAGCTTAAGCGAAGCCCCGCGCCGTGAAACATCAAGATCGCCACCACGTCGTCTTGTGAAACTCTCCCTCGACACTCGGCTGGATCGGAGTACGAGGGACGTCATCGAGCTGTACGTGTGTCAAGAACTCGGGGGCGCCGGGATCGGTCGGATCGGTCGGATCGCGAGGAGAACGTACGACTACTTCCTCTACGTTGTGATCGCTTCCGCTTCGGGTCTACGAGGGTACGTAGACAACACTCTCCCCTCTCGTTGCTATGCATCACCATGATCTTGCGTGTGCGTAGGAATTTTTTTGAAATTACTACGTTCCCCAACAGTGGTATCAGAGCCCAGGTTTTTATGGTTTGATGTTTTGCACGAGTAGAACACAAGTGAGTTGTGGGCGATACAAGTCATACTACCTACCAGCATGTCATACTTTGGTTCAGCGGTATTGTGAGATGAAGCGGCCCAGACCGACATTACAGCGTGCGCTTACGCGAGACTGGTTTCACCGCCACGAGCACTCGTTGCTTAAAGGTGACTGGTGGGTGCTGTCTCTCTCACTTTAGTTGAACCGAGTGTGGCTCGCCCGGTCCTTGAGAAGGTTAAAACGGAGTCTATTTGACGAAGTATCGTTGTGGTTTTGATGCGAGGTGAGACTGGTTCTTGCTTAAGCCCGTAGCAGCCACGTAAAATTTGCAACAACAAAGTAGAGGACGTCTAACTTGTTTTTGCAGGGCATGTTGTGATGTGATATGGTCAAGACGTGATGCTATATTTTATTGTATGAGATGATCATGTTTTGTAAACGGTTATCGGCAATGGCTGGAGCCATATGGTTGTCGGTTTATTGTATGCAATGCAATCGCTTCTGTAATGCTTTACTTTATCACTAAGCGGTAGCGATAGTCGTAGAAGCATAAGATTGGCGAGACGACAACGATGCTACGATGGAGATCAAGGTGTCGCGCCGGTGACGATGGTGATCATGGTGGTGCTGCGGAGATGAAGATCACGAAGCACAAGATGATGATGACCATATCATATCACTTATATTGATTTGCATGTGATGTTTATCCTTTATGCATCTTATCTTGCTTTGATTGACGGTAGCATTATAAGATGATCTCTCACTAAATTATCAAGAAGTGTTCTCCCCGAGTATGCACCATTGCCAAAGTTCGTCGTGCCCAGACACCACGTGATGATCGGGTGTGATAAGCTCTCGCCCATCTACAACGGGTGCAAGCCAGTTTTGCACACGCAGAATACTCGGGTTATACTTGACGAGCCTAGCATATGCAGATATGGCCTCGAACACGGAGACCGAAAGGTCGAGCGTGAATCATATAGTAGATATGATCAACATAAGATGTTCACCATTGAAAACTACTCCATTTCACGTGATGATCGGTTATGGTTTAGTTGATTTGGATCACGTGATCACTTAGATGACTAGAGATGTCTTTCTAAGTGGGAGTTCTTAAGTAATATGATTAATTGAACTTAAATTTATCATGAACTTAGTCTGGTAGTATTTTGCAAATTATGTTGTAGATCAATAGCTCACGTTGTTGCTTTCATATGTTTGTTTTGATATGTTCCTAGAGAAAATTATGTTGAAAAATGTTAGTAGCAATGATGCGGATTCGATCCGTGATCGGAGGTTTATCCTCATTGCTGCACGTAAGAATTATGTCCTTAATGCACCGCTAGGTGACAGACCTATTGCGAGGAGCGGATGCAAACGTTATGAACGTTTGGCTAGCTCAATATGATGACTACTTGATAGTTTAAGTGCACCATGCTTAACAGCTTAGAATCGGGACTTCAAAGACGTTTTGAACGTCATGGACCATATGAGATGTTCCAGAGTTGAAGTTAATATTTCAAGCAAATACCGAGTTGAGAGATATGAAGTCTTCAACAAGTTCTATAGCTAAAAGATGGAGGAGAATCGCTCAACTAGTGAGCATGTGCTCAAATTGTCTAGGTACTTCAATTGCTTGAATCAAGTGGGAGTTAATCTTCCGGATAAGATAGTGATTGATGAATTCTCTAGTCACCATCACCAAGTTAGTAGAACTTCATGATGAACTATAGTATGCAAGGGATGATGAAAATGATTCCGAGTTTTTTTTTCATGATGATGAAATCGATGAAGGTAGAAATCAAGAAAGAACATCAAGTGTTGATGGTTAACAAGACCACTAGTTTCAAGAAAAGGGCAAAGGGATAGAAGGAACTTCAAGAAGAACGGCAAGCAAGTTGCTGCTCAAGTAAAGAAGCCCAAGTCGGACCTAAGCACGAGACTAAGTGCTTCTACTGCAAAGGAACTGGTCTTCGAAGCGAACTACCCCAAGTATTTGGTGGATAAGAAGGATGGCAAAGTGAACAAAGGTATATTTGATATACATGTTATTGATGTGTACTTTACTAGTGTTTATAGCAACCCCTCGGTATTTGGTACTGGTTCGGTTGCTAAGAGTAGTAACTCAAACGGAGTTGCGAATAAATGAAACTAGTTAAGGGTGAAGTGACGATGTGTGTTGAAAGTAGTTTCAAGATTGATATGATCATCATCGCACACTCCCTATACTTTCGGGATTAGTGTTGAACATAAATAAATGTTATTTGGTGTTTACGTTGAGCATGAATATGATTTCATCGTGTTTATTGCAATACGGTTATTCATTTAAGTAAGAGAATAAACTGTTGTTCTGTTTACATGAATAAAACCTTATATGGTTACACACCCAATGAAAATGGTTCATGGTATCTCGATCGTAGTGATACACATATTCATAATATTGAGGCCAAAAGATGCAAGGTTAATAATGATAGTGCAACTTATTTGTGGTAATCGCCGTTTAGGTCATATTGGTGTAAAGCGATAAAGAAACTCCATCTTGATGGGATTTTGGAATCACTTGATTATGAATCACTTGATGCTTGCGAACCGTGCCTTTTGGGCAAGATGACTAAAACTCCGTTCTCCGGAACAATGGAACAAGCTACTGACTTATTGGAAATAATACATACCGATGTATGCGATCCAATGAGTGTTGATGCTCGTGGCAAGTATCATTATTTTCTGACCTTCATAGGATGATTTGAGCAGATATGGGTATATCTACTTGATGAAACATAAGTCTGAAATAGTTGAAATGTTCAAAGAATTTCAGAGTGAAGTGGAAAATCATCGTAACAAGAAAATAAAGTTTCTGCGATCTGATCGTGGAGATGAATATTTGAGTTACGAGTTTGGTCTTCAATTAAAACAATGTGGAATAGTTTCACAGCTCATGCCACCTGGAACACCACAATGTTATGGTGTGTCCAAACATCGTAACCGCACTTTATTGGATATAGTGCAATCTATGATGTTTCTTACTGATTTACCAATATCGTTTTGGGATCATGCATTAGAGACAGCTGCATTCACGTTAAATTGGGCACCATCTAAATCCGTTGAGACGACACTATATGAACTGTGGTTTAGCAAGAAACCCAAGTTGTCGTTTCTTAAAGTTTGGAGTTGCAATGCTTATGTGAAAAGTTTCATCCTGATAAGCTCAAACCCAAATCGGAGAAGTGCGTCTTCATAGAATACCCAAAGGAAATTGTTGGGTACACCTTCTATCACAGATCCGAAGGCAAGATATTCGTTGCTTAAGATGGATCCTTTCTAGAGAAGGAGTTTCTCTCGAAAGAAGTGAGTGGGAGGAAAGTAGAAAACTTGATAAGGTAATTGTACCTTCTCCCTTATTGAAAAGTAGTTCATCACAGAAATCTGTTCTTGTGACTACTACACCAATTAGTGAGGAAGCTAATGATGATGATCATGTAACTTCAGATCAAGTTACTACCGAACCTCGTAGGTAAACCAGAGTGAGATCCGCACGAGTAGTACGGTAATCCTGCTCGAAGTCATGTTACTAGACCATGATGAACTTGCGAACTATGAAGAAGCGATGGTGAGCCCAGATTCCGCGAAATGGTTTGAGGCCATGAAATCTGAGATGGGATCCATATATGAGAACAAAGTATGGACTTTGGTTGACTTGCCCGATGATCGGCAAGCCATTGAGATTAAATGGATTTTCAAGAGGAAGACGGACGCTGATAGTAGTGTTACTATCTACAAAGCTAGAATTGTCGCAAAAGGGGTTTTCGACAAGTTCAAGATGTTGACTACAATGAGATTTTCTCAACTTTAGCGATGCTTAAGTCTATCCGAATCATGTTAGCAATTGCCACAATTTGTGAAATTTGGCAAATGGATGTAAAAACTGCATTCCTGAATGGTTTTCTGGAGCAAGAGTTGTATATGATGCAACCAGAAGTTTTTTTTCGATCCAAAGGGAGCTAACAAAGTGTGCAAGCTCCAGCGATCCATCTATGGACTGGTGCAAGCATCTCGGAGTTGGAATACACGCTTTGATAAGTTGATCAAAGCATATAGTTTTATCTGAGACTTGCGGTGAAGCCTCTGTATTTACAAGAAAGTGAGTGGGAGCACTACAAAGCATTTCGATAAGTATATGTATGACATAATGTGGATCGAAATAATGTAGAATTATTCGTAAAGCACAAAGGAGTGTTTGAAAGAAGTTTTTCAAAGAAAGACCTCGGTGAAGCTGCTTACATATCGAGCATCAAGATCTATAGAGATAGATCAAGACGCTTGATAAGTTTTTCAATGAGTACATACCTTGACAAGATTTTGAAGTAGTTCAAAATGGAGCGATCAAAGAAAGAGTTCTTGCCACGTGTTACAAGGTGTGAAATTGAGTAAGACTCAAAACCCGACCACGACGAAGATAGAAAGAGAATGAAATTCATTCCCTATGCCTTGGCCATAGGTTCTATAAAATATGCCATGCTGTGTACCAGATCTATTGTATACCCTACATCGAGTTTGGCAAGGAGTACAATAGTGATCTAGGAGTAGATCATGGACAGCGGTCAAAATTATCCTTAGTGGAATAAGGATATGTTTCTCGATTATGGAAGTGACAAAAGGTTCGTGCGTAAAGGGTTACGCCGATGCAAGTTTTGACACCGATCCGATGACTCTAAGTCTCGATCTAGATACATATTGAAAGTGCGAGCAATTAGCTAGAGTAGCTCCGTGCAGAGCATTGTAGACATAGAAAATTGCAAAATACATAACGGATCTGAATGTGAAAGACCCGTTGACTAAGATTGTCTCACAAGCAAAACATGATCACACCTTAGTACTCTTTGGGTGTTAATCGCATAGCGATGTGAACTAGATTACTGAATCTAGTAAACCTTTTGGGTATTGGTCACATGGCAATGTGAACTATGGGTGTTAATCACATGATGATGTGAACTATCGATGTTAATCACATGGCGATGTGATCTAGATTATTGACTCTAGTGCAAGTGGGAGACTGAAGGAAATATGCCCTAGAGGCAATAATAAAGTTATTATTTATTTCCTTATTTCATGATAAATGTTTATTATTCATGCTAGAATTGTATTAACCGGAAACATAATACATGTGTGAATATATAGACAAACAGAGTGTCACTAGTATGCCTCTACTTGACTAGCTTGTTAATCAAAGATGGTTATGTTTCCTAACCATAAACAAGGAGTTGTTATTTGATTAACAAGGTCACATCATTAGTTGAATGATCTGATTGACATGACCCATTCCGTTAGCTTAGCACACGATCGTTTAGTATGTTGCTATTGCTTTTATCCATGACTTATACATGTTCCTATAACTATGAGATTATGAAACTCCGCTTGCGGAGGAACACTTTGGTACTACCAAACGTCACAACGAATCGGGTGATTATAAAGGAGTACTACAGGTGTCTCCAAAGGCGATGTTGGGTTGGCGATTTCGAGATTAGGTTTTGTCACTCCGATTGTCGGAGAGGTATCTCTGGGCCCTCTCGGTAATGCACATCACTGAAGCCTTGCAAGCACCACAACTAATGAGTTAGTCGTGAGATGATGTATTACGGAACGAGTAAAGAGACTTGCCGGTAACGAGATTGAACTAGGTATTGGATACCGACGATCGAATCTCGGGCAAGTAACATACCGATGACAAAGGGAACAACGTATGTTGTTATGCGGTCTGACCGACAAAGATCTTCGTAGAATATGTAGGAACCAATATGGGCATCCAGGTCCCGCTATTGGTTATTGACCGAGAATAGTTCTAGGTCATGTCTACATTATTCTCGGACCGTAGGGTCCGCACGCTTAAGGTTTCGATGACAGTTATTATGAGTTTACGTATTTTGATGTACCGAAGAAGTTCGGAGTCCCGGATGTGATCACGGACATGACAAGGAGTCTCGGAATGGTCGAGACATAAAGATTGATATATTGGACGGCTATATTCGGACACCGGAAAGGTTCCGGAAGTTTCCGGAGAAAACCGGAGTGCCGGAGGGGTTACGGAACCCCCGGGAAGTATGGGCCTTAGTGGGCCAAGAGGGAGAGAGAGGGCCGCACCAGAGGTGGCACGCCCCCTGTGGGAGTCCGAATAGGACAGGAGGGGGCGCGCCCCCTTCCCTCTCCTCTCCCTCTCTTTCCTTCCCCTTCTCCTTCCTAGTTGGACTAGGAAAGGGAGTCCTACTCAACCAGGAGGTGGACTCCCCCCTCCTTGGCGCGCCTATAGGGGGCCGGCCTCCCCCTCCCTCCTTTATATACGGGGGCAGGGGGCACCCTAGGACACACAAGTTTGATCTACGGATCGTTCCTTAGCCGTGTGCGGTGCCCCCCTCCACCATATTCCACCTCGATCATACCGTCGCGAAGCTTAGGCGAAGCCCTGCGCCGGTGAAACATCAAGATCGTCACCACGCCGTCGTCTTGTGAAACTCTCCTCGACACTCGGCTGGATCGGATACGAGGGACGCCATCGAGCTGTACGTGTGTCAAGAACTCGGGGCGCCGAGTAATGGCGCCGGGATCGGTCGGGTCGCGAGGAGAACGTCGACTACTTCCTCTACGTTGTGATCGCTTCCGCCGGGTCTCACGAGGTACGTAGACAACACTCTCCCCTCTCGTTGCTATGCATCACCATGATCTTGCGTGTGCGTAGGAATTTTTTTGAAATTACTACGTTCCCCAACACTAATCACCAAAGCAACGGCGAAGGAGGTGTGGGATACGCTGAAGCTCATGTTCGAGGGACACACCCGTGTCAAGCAAGCCAATCTCCAAACTCTCCTAAGGAACTACGAGACTTTGGTCATGGGCGATGAAGAGTCCGTGGATGCGTTCGCTTCACGGGTGGCTACTCTCGTCAATCGGATTCGCACGCTTGGAGAGAACCTCACGGAGGCCTCGGTTGTCCGGCGGTTCTTCTTGCTGCGCCCTCCCAGTACGCAAATTGTTACGGCGATCGGCGGCGTCGATCTCGCGACTCTCTCCATCGGCGATCTTGTCGGACGGTACAAGGCTCACGATGAGCGTATGCGGTACAGTCTTCGGGACGGGAAGAACGACGAGCTTGTGATGCTCACAAAGGCGCAGTGGATCGCCCTGGAAAAGCGAGGCGGATCCATAAGCAGTAGCATGAAGAAGGGGAAGCAGCGTTCGACGAGAAAGAACTTCGCCGACTCGGACGACGACTCAGACGATGAGGCTGCACCTGCACCACCAAGGAGGAAGTTTGACATCAGGAAAGTGAGGTGTTATAACTGTGGCCTTCTTGGTCACTTCAAGGCTGATCGCGAGGAAGCACCGAAGGTATAAGGCGCTCATGGCCCAGCAAGGTGACGACGGTGACATGATGTTGATGACTGAACTCGTGGATGAAGAGGATCCAGTTCTTCGAGCGTCGGCTAAAGAAATTGTCGCGCTCATGGAAGGAAAAGTTTGCCATCATGATCGTGGTTCGGAAACCTGTGTCGAAGCTACGGATGCGGGAGTGATTCGAAACTTATGTCGATCTTGTGTGGACGTAAGTGCCAACTTTCTTTGGAGCGGATGCGGCGATAATTGCATGTGCTCGTCCATGGAGAAGTAGTCTCTGTGCTGGTCGAATGGAGAAGAGGTCCGTAGGTGGCCTGAAGATTGAGACAAAAGTTTTGACTCCAGAGGCGTACGTGGCGCTAGATGTTCACGAAAACAACTCAGCAAAGAGCGTTGCAGGCGATCACCAAGCGGCGAGTCGAAGCGAGCGAGGCACACGCGTGCTGTTGCATAGTCCAGCCATGTGCATTGGACGGGGCTGCCTAGCAAAGGACGGCACTTGAAGGAGCCGCCACTCCAATGAAGCTGGGCTATGGTGGCCTTGCAAGCTAGCAGCTGAAACATCATCACATGGATGCATGGTGCATGGGCGAACGTGGGCAACATCCGGTGGACGGAAAAAGACCCACTTGGGGAAGTGTATCATGGTTCATATGTGGCGGCAAGCTGGAAGTTTACGAGGTGTAAATGATGCGCCAATCTCATGCGTGGGGGTGCAGTAGCATCACTTGGTGGCTAGTCACCAAGATGTCCAAGACTCTAAATGTCAGCCTAGAAGCAAGCATCGATTGGTGGCTCGCAGTTGCTAGCAGAATTGTATGTAGACGATGATGTCACTTCGGCACCTATGTCGTCTCCGAAAGCAATGGAGGAACAGACACCAACACCTACACCCGTTCTGCTACAACCGGTGTTACACTCATATTCGGAGAAAACTCTTCAGACGATTGACCCGGTAAAAGTGAATGGGAGGGGGGGACGGTGTCTAGCAAGCGCCGAGGAACCGGTGGAATTTGTGGCCGCAAATACGAAGGAGTGTTGGCGTCAGGCTATGGAAGAGGAGTTGAGGTCGATCCACGACAACAATGCATGGGAGCTTGTGGATCTTCCCAACAATGAAAAGGCTATGGAGCTCAAGTGGGAATTCAAGGTGAAGAAAGATGTTGAAGGGTGCATGAAGCTCAAAACGAGGCTCGTAGCCAAAGAGTATGTGCAAGAGAAAGGTGTAGACTTCGAAGAAGTGTTCGTTCCCAATGCAAAGATGGAGTCGGTGAGATTACTCATCGCTCTCGTAGCTCAGGAATCATGGAAAGTACATCACATGGATGTAAACTCCACGGTTTTGAATGGCGAGATAGAAGGAGATGTGTATGTGAATCAGCCACCAGGATTCATCAAAGAGGGAGAGGAACACAAAGTACTGAAGCTACACAAAGTCTTGTACGGGCTATGGCAAGGCTCTCGGGAGTGGAACATCAAACTTGTTCGGAATTGATTTCTCTTGGATTTGAGAAAGCCCCACTGGAGCATGCTATGTACAAGCGAGGTAAAGGCAAGGATCGTCTACTAGTTGGCATCTACGTTGACGACCTGTTGATAACTGGAGCAGATGAAGAGGTGATTGCAAAGTTTAAGCTACAAATGAAGGAGCTTTTCAAGATGGATGATCTCGGTCTTTTGGGCTACTACCCCGGGATAGAGGTACATCAAAAGATGGAGAGGATCACACTATGCCAGGAGGCATACAGAAGGAAGGTACTTGAAAGCCGTGCCATGAAATATTGCAATCCAATTGATGCTCCAATGGAACCTTGTCTTGAGCTGAACAAGAAGAGTAAAGCAACCGCGGCGTGTCAAGGTGTGTGGCTAGGAAGACTACATGGTGATCACACGAATCGTGATCTGAAACAAGTGGTGCTCAATGTTGATAGCAAGTCTGAAAGTTTTCTATGCGAAGATCCAGTGCGGCATGATAAGAGAAAGCACATTGATACGATGTATCACTATATAAAGGACTACGTGGAAGAAGGTAAGACAGAGGTCAACAACATACGCACCGATGATCAACTGGCGGACATGCTAACCAAGGCTTTGGATCGAGAGAAGTTCTTGGAGATGCAAAGAAGGATCGGCGTCGGAGCTGTGACGTGACGACGTCGTGTTTAGGGGGGTGATTGTTGGAGTTAAACACGATAACATGTATTCGTGTCCGGCTATGTGCACGATTGCGTATAGGTGCCCGTGTAGGATTCTAAACCATCACCGAATAGGTCTGTGTATAGGCTAGCTATTACTAGTATATATATGTAACCTACCCCTGTACTTTGTATCCTGGAAAATCAATACAAAGAGATTAGCAGGAGGCCAGCTTTGTACTGCGGTGCACCTCGATGTAGAAGCACTTCATCGAGTTTGTCACCAAGCTTCGTTCATCGTCGTCGTTCATCGTCGGTCGTATCTCTGTCGCCGGAAGTACTCGGCGTGGGGACTGGGCCAACAGGATGTGTATGGCGAGATAGAAGGAGATGTGTATGTGAATCAGCCACCAGGATTCATCAAAGAGGGAGAGGAACACAAAGTACTGAAGCTACACAAAGTCTTGTACGGGCTATGGCAAGGCTCTCGGGAGTGGAACATCAAACTTGTTCGGACATTGATTTCTCTTGGATTTGAGAAAGCCCCACTGGAGCATGCTATGTACAAGCGAGGTAAAGGCAAGGATCGTCTACTAGTTGGCATCTACGTTGACGACCTGTTGATAACTGGAGCAGATGAAGAGGTGATTGCAAAGTTTAATCTAACGCATCCTGGAAAATCAATACAAAGAGATTAACAGGAGCGACACGCTCCCGTGGCCATCCAAATCGATTCAAGTGTGTGCGATTTGTGTTCGTGCGTGTTGGTGTCCCGGCCATAACTACTAGTGCATACTAGTACACGAGCCAGAAAGAATCGATCGGGATACGCTTAGCTTGGCTAGCTTTGCACTCGCCGTGCACCGCCTATCTCGGCGCAAAATAACCGCCGGGATTGCCAGCGTTGCTTTGTTGTCGTTAAATCGGCGTGTCGCCGTCGCGGAAAGTACTCGGCATCGGTGCAGGCCAACAAGCAGGACCGTCGCCGGCGGCGGCGGGCTGTTCTTCCCCGGCGCGACGGGCGGCGCTGGCTGCTTTGCCCGTCGGTCTTGCGGGCGTGTGCGACGCTGGGCAGGCATGTGGCGTGGCGCGCGGCCTGGCGGCGTGGCGCTGGCGTGGCGGCTCTTGCGGTGGTGCGCGCCTCGCCGTGGCGGCGGATCCGTCCGGCGGCGGCGCTGGCTGCGGGCGGCGTGGGCGGCGGCTGGGGTCCGGCCGCCCCGGTGGCTGCGTGCTCCCCTCCGTCGCGGGCGTGCGGTGGTGGTGCGGCTCGGCCGGCGTGCTGGGGAACGTAGTAATTTCAAAATTTTTCCTACGCACACGCAAGATCATGGTGATGCATAGCAACGAGAGGGGAGAGTGTTGTCTACGTACCCTCGTAGACCCGAAGCGGAAGCTATCACAACGTAGAGGAAGTAGTCGTACGTTCTCCTCGCGATCCGACCGATCCGGCGCCGTTACTCGACGCCCGAGTTCTTGACACACGTACAGCTCGATGACGTCCCTCGTACTCCGATCCAGCCGAGTGTCGAGGGAGAGTTTCGTCAGCACGACGGCGTGGTGACGATCTTGATGTTTCACCGGCGCAGGGCTTCGCCTAAGCTTCGCGACGGTATGACCGAGGTGGAATATGGTGGAGGGGGCACCGCACACGGCTAAGGAACGATCCGTAGATCAAACTTGTGTGTCCTAGGGTGCCCCCCTGCCCCCGTATATAAAGGAGGAGGGGGGGAGGCCGGCCGGCCTAGAGGAGGCGCGCCAGAGGAGTCCTACTCCCACCGGGAGTAGGATCCCCCCTTCCTAGTTGGAGTAGGATTGGGGAGGGGAAGAGGAAGGCGCCGCCCCCTCCTGTCCTATTCGGACTGGGGGGGAGAGGCGTGCCACCCCCGGCCGCCCTCCTCTTCTCCTCGAGGCCCACTAAGGCCCATTTAGTTCCGGGGTTCGGTAACCTCCTGGTACTCAGTAAATTCCGTTTTCACCGGAACCATTCCAACTCCAAATATAGGCTTCCAATATATCAATCTTTATGTCTCGACCATTTTGAGACTCCTCGTCATGTCCATGATCACATCCGGACTCGAACTTCTTGGTACATCAAAATACATAAACTCATAATAACATCGCCATCGAAACCTTAAGCGTGCGGACCCTACGGTTCGAGAACAATGCAGACATGACCGAGACACGTCTCGGTCAATAACCAATAGCGGGACCTGGATGCCCATATTGGTTCCTACATATTCTACGAAGATCTTCATCGGTCGAGACCGCATAACAACATCGTTGTTCCCTTTGTCATCGGTATGTTACTTGCCCGAGATTCGATCGTCGGTATCCAATACCTAGTTCAATCTCGTTATCGGCAAGTCTCTTTACTCGTTCCGTAATACATCATCTCACAGCTAACTCATTAGTTGTAATGCTTGCAAGGCTTGATGATGTGTATTACCGAGAGGGCCCAGAGATACCTCTCCGACAATCGGAGTGACAAAACCTAATCTCAAATACGCCAACCCAACATTTGCCTTTGGAGACACCTGTAGTACTCCTTTATAATCACCCGATTACGTTGTGACGTTTGGTAGCACCAAAGTGTTCCTCCGGTAGACGGAGTTGCATAATCTCATAGTTACAGGAACATGTATAAGTCATGGATAAAAGCGGTAGCAACATACTAAACGATCGTGTGCTAAGCTAATGGAATGGGTCATGTCAATCAGATCATTCTACTAATGATGTGACCTTGTTGATCAAATAACAACTCTTTGTTCATGGTCGGAAACATAACCATCTTTGATTAACAAGCTAGTCTAGTAGAGGCATACTAGTGACATAATGTTTTGTCTATGCATTCACACATGTATCATGTTTCCGGTTAATACAATTCTAGCATGAATGATAAACATTTATCATGAAATAAGGAAATAAATAATAACTTTATTATTGCCTCTAGGGCATATTTCCTTGATCTCCCACTTACACTAGAGTCAATAATCTAGATTACATAGTAATGATTCTAACACCCATGGAGTCTTGGTGCTGATCATGTTTTGCTCGTGGAAGAGGCTTAGTCAACGGGTCGCAACATTCAGATCCGTATGTATCTTGCAAATCTCTATGTCTCCCACGGACTAAGTCCCGGATGGAATTGAAGCGTCTCTTGATGTGCTTGGTCCTCTTGTGAAATCTGGATTCCTTCGCTAAGGCAATTGCTCCAAGATTGTCACGAGAAGATTTTCATTGGACCCGATGCACTAGGTATGACACCTAGATCGGATATGAACTCCTTCATCCGCACTCCTTCATTAGCTACTTCGAAGCTGCTATGTACTCCGCTTCACATGTAGATCTCGCCACGACGCTTTGTTTAGAACTGCACCAACCGACAGCTCCTCCGTTTAGTGTAAAATACGTATCCGGTCTGCGATTTAGAATCGTCGGATCGGTGTCAAAGCTTGCATCAACGTAACTGCCACGATGAGCTCTTTGTCACCTCCATATACGAGAAACATATCCTTAGTCCTTTTCGGTATTCGGGATGTTCTTGACCGTCCGATGATCCACTCTGGATTACTTTGGTACCTTCCTGCTAGGCTTATAGCAAGGCACACATCAGGTCTGGTACACAGCATTGCATACATGATAGAGCCTATGGCTGAAGCATAGGAACATCTTTCATTTTCTCTATCTTCTCGCATTGGTGGGGCATTGAGTCTTACTCAACTTCACACCTTGTAACACAGGCAAGAACCCTTTCTTTGCTTGATCCATTTTGAACTTCTTCAAAATTTTGTCAAGGTATGTGCTTTGTGAAAGTCCAATTAAGCGTCTTGATCTATCTCTATAGATCTTAATGCCCAATATGTAAGCAGCTTCACCGAGGTCTTTCATTGAAAAACTCTTATTCAAGTATCCCTTTATGCTATCTAGAAATTCTATATCATTTCCGATCAGCAATATGTCATCTACATATAATATCAGAAATGCTACAGAGCTCCCACTCACTTTCTTGTAAATACAGGCTTCTCCAAAAGTCTGTATAAACCCAAATGCTTTGATCACACTATCAAAGCGTTTATTCCAACTCGAGATGCTTGCACCAGTCCATAAATGGATCGCTGGAGCTTGCACACTTTGTTAGCTCCTTTGGATCGATAAAACCTTCGGTTCCATCATATACAACTCTTCTTCCGTAAATCCATTCAGAATGCAGTCTTTACATCCATTTGCCAAATTTCATAATCATAAAATGCGGCAATTGCTAACATGATTCGGACTGACTTAAGCATCGCCACGGGTGAGAAGGTCTCATCGTAGTCAATCCCTTGAACTTGCCGAAAACCCTTTGCGACAAGTCGAGCTTTGTAAACGATAATATTACCGTCGGCGTCGGTCTTCTTCTTGAAGATCCACTTGTTTTCTATTGCTTGCCTACCCTCGGCAAGTCAACCAAAGTCCATACTTTGTTTTCATACATGGATCCCATCTCGATTTCATGGCCTCAAGCCATTTTATGAATCTGGGCTCACCATCGCTTCTTCATAGTTCGTAGGTTCATCATGATCTAGTAGCATGATTTCCGAACAGGATTACCGTACCACTCAGTGCGGATCTTACTCGTTGATCTACGAGTTTCAGTAGTAACTTGATCCAAGTTTCATGATCAATATCATCAACTTCCTCACTACTTGGTGTAGGTGTCTCAGAAACCGGTTTCTGCGACAAACTACTTTCAAGTAAGGGAGAAGGTACTATTACCTCATCAAGTTCTACTTTCCTCCCACTCACTTCTTTCGAGAGAAACTCCTTCTCTAGAAAGGATCCATTCTTAGCAATGAATATCTTGCCTTCGGATCTGTGATAGAAGGTGTACCCAACTGTCTCCTTTGGGTATCCTATGAAGACACATTTCTCTGATTTGGGTTCGAGCTTATCAGGTTGAAGCTTTTTCACATAAGCATCGCATCCCCAAACTTTAAGAAACGACAACTTTGGTTTCTTGCCAAACCATAGTTCATAAGGTGTCGTCTCAACGGATTTCGACGGTGTTCTATTCAGTGTGAATCGGCCGTCTCTAGAGCATAACCCCAAAACGATAGCGGTAAATCTGTAAGAGACATCATAGATCGCACCATATCTAGTAAAGTGCGATTCGACGTTCGGACACACCATTACGCTGTGGTGTTCGGGTGGCGTGAGTTGCTTAAACTATTCCACATTGTTTCAAATGTAGACCAAACTCGTAACTCAAATATTCACCTCCACGATCAGATCGTAGAAATTTAATTTTCTTGTTACGATGATTTTCAACTTCACTCTGAAATTCTTTGAACTTTTCAAATGTTTCAGACTTATGTTTCATTAAGTAGATATACCCATATCTGCTTTAGTCATCTGTGAAGGTGAGAAAATAACGATATCCGCCACGAGCCTCAACATTCATCGAACCACATACATCTGTATGTATGATTTCCACCAAATCTGTTGCTCTCTCCATAGTACCGGAGAACGGTGTTCTAGTCATCTTGCCCATGAGGCACGGTTCGCAAGTGCCAAGTGATTCATAATCAAGTGACTCCAAAAGTCCATCAGTATGGAGTTTCTTCATGCGCTTTACACCGATATGACCTAAACGGCAGTGCCACAAATAAGTTGCACTATCATTATCAACTCTGCATCTTTTGGCTTCAACATTATGAATATGTGTATCACTACTATCGAGATTCATCAAAAATAGACCAGTCCTCAAGGGTGCATGACCATAAAAGATATTACTCATATAAATAGAACAACCATTATTCTCTGATTTAAATGAATAACCGTCTCGCATCAAACAAGATCCAGATATAATGTTCATGCTCAACGCAGCACCAAATAACAATTATTTAGGTCTAAAACTAATCCCGAAGGTAGATGTAGAGGTAGCGTGTCGACCGCGATCACATCGACTTTGGAACCATTTCCCACGCGCATCGTCACCTCGTCCTTTGCTAGTGTTCGCTTAATCCGTAGTCCTGTTTGAGTTGCAAATATTAGCAATGAACCGATATCAAATACCCAGTGCTATCTGCGAGCTCTAGTAAGGTACACATCAATAACATGTATATCACATATACCTTTGTTCACCTTGCCATCCTTCTTATCCGCCAAATACTTGGGGCAGTTCCGCTTCAAAGGACCGATCGCTTGCGGTAGAAGCACTCAGTTTCAGGCTTAGGTCCAGACTTGGGTTTCTTCTCTGAGCAAAGAACTTGCTTGCTGTTCTTCTTGAAGTTCCTTCTTCTTCCCTTTGCCTTTCTTCTTGAAACTAGTGGTCTTATTGACCATCAACACTTGATGCTCCTTCTTGATTTCTACCTCCGCAGCCTTTAGCATTGCGAAGAGCTCGGTATAGTCTTTACTAACCCTTGCATATTATAGTTCATCACGAAGCCTTTGTAGCTTGGTGGCAGTGATTGAAGAATTCATCAATGACACAATCATCCGGAAGATTAACTCCCAATTGTGTCAAGTGATTGTAGTACCCGGACATTCGAGTATGTGCTCACTAATGTAACTATTCTCCTCCATCTTGCAGCTATAGAACTTATTGGAGACTTCATATCTCTCAATCCGGCATTCTGTTGGAATATTAACTTCAACTCTGGAACATCTCATATGCTCCATGACGTTCAAAACGTCGTTGAAGTCCCGGTTCTAAGCCGTAAAGCATGGCACACTGAACTATAGAGTAGTCATCAGCTTTGCTCGCAGACGTTCTTAACGCCGTCGGTTGCATCAAGAAGAGTTCGGCACCTAGCGGTGCATCCAGGCGTAACTCTTCGTGCAGCAATGAGGATGATCCTCGTTACGGACCCATCCGTGTAATTGCTACCATCATCTTTCAACTTTGCTTTCTCAAGGAACGCATTAAAATTCAACGGAACAACAAAGACGAGCCATCTATCTACAATCAAACATAAACAAGCAAGATACTATCGGTACTAAGTTCATGATAAATTTAAGTTCAATTAATCATATTACTTAAGAACTCCCACTTAGAAAGACATCTCTCTAGTCATCTAAGTGATCACGTGATCCAAATCAACTAAACCATAACCGATCATCACGTGAAATGGAGTAGTTTTCAATGGTGAACATCTTATGTTGATCATATCTACTATATGATTCACGCTCGACCTTTCGGTCTCCGTGTTCCGAGGCCATATCTGCATATGCTAGGCTCGTCAAGTATAACCCGAGTATTCTGCGTGTGCAAAACTGGCTGCACCCGTTGTAGATGGACGTAGAGCTTATCACACCCGATCATCACGTGGTGTCTGGGCACGACGAACTTTGGCAACGGTGCATACTCGGGGAGAACACTTCTTGATAATTTAGTGAGAGATCATCTTATAATGCTACCGTCAATCAAAGCAAGATAAGATGCATAAAGGATAAACATCACATGCAAATCAATATAAGTGATATGATATGGTCATCATCATCTTGTGCTTCGTGATCTTCATCTCCGCAGCACCACCATGATCACCATCGTCACCGCGCGACACCTTGATCTCCATCGTAGCATCGTTGTCGTCTCGCCAATCTTATGCTTCTACGACTATCGCTACCGCTTAGTGATAAAGTAAAGCATTACAAGCGATTGCATTGCATACAATAAAGCGACAACCATATGGCTCCAGCCGATTGCCGATAACCGGTTACAAAACATGATCATCTCATACAATAAAATATAGCATCACGTCTTGACCATATCACATCACAACATGCCCTGCAAAAACAAGTTAGACGTCCTCTACTTTGTTGTTGCAAATTTTACGTGGCTGCTACGGGCTTAAGCAAGAACCAGTCTCACCTACGCATCAAAACCACAACGATACTTCGTCAAATAGACTCCGTTTAACCTTCTCAAGGACCGGCGTAGCCACACTCAGTTCAACTAAAGTGAGAGAGACAGACACCCACCAGTCACCTTTAAGCAACGAGTGCTCGTGGCGGTGAAACTAGTCTCGTGAAGCGTCACGCGTAATGTCGGTCTGGGCCGCTTCATCTCACAATACCGCTGAACCAAAGTATGACATGCTGGTAGGTAGTATGACTTGTATCGCCCACAACTCACTTGTGTTCTACTCGTGCAAAACATCAAACCATAAAACCTAGGCTCGATACCCTTTGTTGGGGAACGAGTAATTTCAAAAATTTTCCTACGCACACGCAAGATCATGGTGATGCATAGCAACGAGAGGGAAGAGTGTTGTCTACGCTCGTGAGACCCGGCGAAGCGATCACAACGTAGAGGAAGTAGTCGACGTTCTCCTCGCGATCCGACCGATCCCGGCGCCGTTACTCGACGCCCCGAGTTCTTGACACACGTACAGCTCGATGACGTCCCTCGACTCGATCCAGCCGAGTGTCGAGGAGAGTTTCACAAGACGACGGCGTGGGACGATCTTGATGTTTCACGGCGCGAGGCTTCGCCTAAGCTTGCGACGGTATGACCGACGTGGAATATGGTGGAGGGGGCACCGACACGGCTAAGGAACGATCCGTAGATCAAACTTGTGTGTCCTAGGGTGCCCCCCTGCCCCCGTATATAAAGGAGGGAGGGGGGAGGCCGGCCGGCCTAGAGGAGGCGCGCCAGAGGAGTCCTACTCCCACCGGAGTAGGATTCCCCCTTCCTAGTTGGAGTAGGATTGGGGGAGGGGAGAGGAAAAGGCGCCGCCTCCTTGTCCTATTCGGACTGGGGGGAGGCGCGCGCCCCCCTGGCCGCCCTCCTCTTCTCCCTCGAGGCCCACTAAGGCCCATTTAGTTCCCGGGGTTCCGGTAACCTCCGGTACTCGATAAATTCCCGCTTTCACGGAACCATTCCAACTCCAAATATAGGCTTCCAATATATCAATCTTTATGTCTCGACCATTTCGAGACTCCTCGTCATGTCCGTGATCACATCCGGGACTCGAACTTCTTGGTACATCAAAATACCTAAACTCATAATAATCGCCATCGAAACCTTAAGCGTGCGGACCCTACGGTTCGAGAACAATGCAGACATGACCGAGACACGTCTCGGTCAATAACCAATAGCGGGACCTGGATGCCCATATTGGTTCCTACATATTCTACGAAGATCTTTATCGGTCAGACCGCATAACAACATACGTTGTTCCCTTTGTCATCGGTATGTTACTTGCCCGAGATTCGATCGTCGGTATCCAATACCTAGTTCAATCTTGTTACCGCAAGTCTCTTTACTCGTTCCGTAATACATCATCTCACAGCTAACTCATTAGTTGTAATGCTTGCAAGGCTTCAGTGATGTGTATTACCGAGAGGGCCCAGAGATACCTCTCCGACAATCGGAGTGACAAAACCTAATCTCGAAATACGCCAACCCAACATTTGCCTTTGGAGACACCTGTAGTACTCCTTTATAATCACCCGATTCGTTGTGACGTTTGGTAGCACCCAAAGTGTTCCTCCGTGAGACGGAGTTGCATAATCTCATAGTTACAGGAACATGTATAAGTCATGGATAAAAGCAGTAGCAACATACTAAACGATCGTGTGCTAAGCTAATGGAATGGGTCATGTCAATCAGATCATTCTACTAATGATGTGACCTTGTTGATCAAATAACAACTCTTTGTTCATGGTCAGGAAACATAACCATCTTTGATTAACAAGCTAGTCTAGTAGAGGCATACTAGTGACATAATGTTTTGTCTATGCATTCACACATGTATCATGTTTCCGGTTCATACAATTCTAGCATGAATGATAAACATTTATCATGAAATAAGGAAATAAATAATAACTTTATTATTGCCTCTAGGGCATATTTCCTTCACGGCGGTGGTCCGGCGACCTGGTGGTGGTTGCCGGCGGTGCGCGTGGTGGTGGTGCTTCCACTTGGCGGCTTTCTGTGCAGGGAGGCAGGGGAGCGGCTTGGTCAGGGGCGGCGGCGTCGACGGCTTGCCGGCTGCAGCGCGAAGGCGGGAACTTTACGGGCCTCAGAGATCCCGGCCGGGCCTGTGCGGCCACGGGCCTGGTATGTTCCTGCTATTGCGTCCGGTCAGCTACCGTCTTCGACAGTGGAGGTGGGGCCCTCCCGTGTGCTGACGGTGCTGCGGCCCTAGTCCCGGCTCCTCTCCCTCTTTATGCGGACCATGCTCCACGGTGCCGTGGTGAGACGGCGTGGGAAGCTTCGTGACCGGGTTGACGCTGGGTGTGGGTCTGTTTGGTGGCGAGCTCTGGAGTGCCTGAGGTGGAGATTGAGATCGGGAGAAATCCCTGTTGGCTTGGCCGACACCGACGCGGTGGCGCTTGTGGGTACCGCATGACCTTCCTGAAGGGCGTCGGGGCTACCCTTCCTCTCTCCTCACAGTGTACCGGGGGAAACCCTTGGCAGCAGCGTCGTCATCGTCGCGTCCCTTCTTGGAGGTGCTGATTGGTACCGGTGCTTCGGAGGCTCGGCGCTTGGTGGGCGATCTCCGGTGGGTGCTGCGGCCACGAGGCTTCTTCGTTTTTGTCGATCCGCCGTTGTTGGCATTAGTTTCTCTTGTATTTTCTCTTTCTTTTCTTTTGGGCGTGACTGTGCTGCTTCCGCCCCAGCACCTATCGTTGGATGTTCGGTTGGTTGCTTTGTATACAAAGCGGGGGGAAACCCTTTTTCGGTAAACTTGGGCGAAACCAACAAACCGAATTTTTTGAACCTGTTGAAACTGAACCAACGTAGCTCTCTCTCTCCGTAACTACCAGTCCTAGTCTCTAATGCATGATCGCACGAGCTTATCTAGATGAGTTTGTTACGGAGTTTGTTAGCGTAGTAGCCGCACCTGCATCCTCCTCTTCTCTGTACATTTGTAACACTCGACCGATAGATGAACATACGACCTGCTTCTCTCCTATTGCTCCTTACATTGACGAATTTGACGAAACTGAAGTGCGTGAGAAATCCCCACGAGCACAGAGGGATTCCTCAAACAGCAGCGGTGGCTTCACCTTCAGAGCATCCGAATCATGCCCAGTTATTCCTGGTTGTGCCGACGACGCGTTTTCATACCTGGGGCAGGTGGTAACCGGTGTACGTGCTGTCGCCATGGCAGGATTGGTGCCAGGTTTGGGGTCGAATCCATGGTCGAGAACTTCAGATCGGCGCCGGTGCATGCACGACAGCAATGGCGAGCAGCACCAAGAGGCTATGGCGCACTGGAAAGTGAGGAAGGGATGAGAGGGGAAGCTCGGGGACATGATGGTTCACACGGGGGCTGCCGGTGGCCACGACGACGAGGCACGGCAGTGGCGGTGACTACGTTTTCTCGGTCCAACCGTGCGTCTCGGTTAAAGACCGGACCGGACCGGACCGACAGTTTCTTGGGCCGAAAATTGCAGCCCGGACCGACCAGATTTTCTCCCAGTCCTGGACTGTACGGTCCGGTCCTGAACGGGCCACGAGCGGGCCGAAAAGCTTGCTCGTGTCGTCCACTCTGAGTGATTGGTGAACGAGGAAGAAAGGGGAAAAGAGAGAAAACGAGTGGAGAAGATGGGTTGCGAGGAGATAAGGTTGGGATGGAGCGGTGGACGGCCTAACAGGGGACATATGTCTTTTTTTTGCGGGGAAGGGGGACACATGTCGCACGCACGCAGGACTCGGTTTAAGGGGGACACATGTCGCACGCATGCAGGACTCTCTCTCGAGCGTTCGATGTTCTAGCTGAGTGCTCTCGCTGGTTTTGACAACTACCCCCCCCCCCCTCTCGCCCCCCAGCCTCCGCCCGTTTGCCGGCCGCCTCTTCGATGTCCAACCCAACCACCCATTTTTTTCGCCCGTCACCACCAACCTTGCTTGCTGCCTGCATGAGGAGAATGAGGTGCTCTTCCCGGCCGCGTCTCCACCACGACCTCAAGGTGTTCGACACTTTGCTCACAAGGTATCATGGATAGTGGGGACGAGTATTTTTTCAACTTCGTTTGTTCATCGAATGAGTCGTCCTCGAAGGACGAAGAGCTTGTGGTTGCTGCATTGGTCGTCAATGACCACATTGCTAGGTAGTGGCCTCGGTTTAGGGGATCAATCCCGGGCCATACCCCAGCCTTGAACCGCAATAGGAAGAGCGGCCATGCCCTACTCTATGCCAATTACCTTTTGAATTCCCCGCTCTGCCGCCGCTTCTGGATGGCGAGACTTGTGTTCAATCGTATTCGGGAGGGAGTGGTAGGATATGACCCATACTTTGAGTGCAAAAAGAATGCCTTTGGCAAGTTTGCATTGGTTTCTCCTCTTACCAGAAATGCACTGCGGCTATTTGCATGCTTGCATATGAAATTTCAGGCGATCTTGTGGATGAGTACATACGTGTGAGTGAATCCACATATCTTAAATCAATGTACAATTCCTGCAAGGCCGTGGTGACAGTTTTGGACCTTAAGTACCTGAGAGAGCCAACTGTCGCTCATACAACCCGGTTGTTGGCGATCAATACTGTCAAAAATGAATTGTGCCACGAGTTTTACGTTTCCTCGAAGAAATTACCATAATTTTAGGAGGATGCGGGCAATAATTTTTAGAGATAATACTAAAAGATAGTCTATGGTAATAACATATTTTTTATCTACTCTAAATGATGTGGAATGATAAGAAAAAACTGTTACCAACCACTGTACATGCTTGTATTTCGAGATCTTATCTTCTTCTTTAGATAACTATGGCAAATAAGCTCCCTAAATTTTCTCATCAACATATATCGATGTGGCACTGAAGGATGGGAGGGCCTTCGAATAAATCAGAACAATATCAAGTATGAGTTCAGGAAATACCTTGTCTTTGAATGGGGAGCTTGGCATGGCACACTGAAGAATCTTCTTCTTCAGCCAATCCCTCTTACGTGGAGGCGTACTTCCTTCTGACTTGGCATCTTGGATCTGCTTCTTGAGACGCTGATACTCGACACTATCCAAGATGTCTTCGGCTTCGTAGACAGCGGATCTGAGGTCGTTTAACAGTGGCTCCAAGCGAAGCCTGTAAGTGCTCTCGTCGACCACTTCCATCACCCGCTGCAGTTGTACAACTTGTGTGTCGATTATCTTGAGCTTCTCCGCCGCGTTTAAGCCGAGGAAGGCGAAAACTTTGTTGAGGATTCTGGGAACAATGGGCGAGGCGAGCCAGCCTAGTGCGGTTACGTCCCATCCCACAGCAGCAGTAATGCTAACCGGATCTGGTATTGCAGGCTTTCTGAGAGGGGAGACGGGTAGCTAGCTAGCTAGGCTGCAGGATCTTTGTATGTACACATAGACCCTGCAATGGAGTTCACCCGGTGACCAGCTGGTGACAGGACTGGGCCACAAACAAGCACTGGCTGGAGTGAGGTAGGTCGACGGGGGAGTATAGAGGGGGGCTGGCTGGGGTGAGCGCTGCCGGCGAGGCGAGCAGGATGAGGCGGAGCGGCCGAGGTGAGCGCAAATGTGAGTAGGTGAGCGCCGGCTTGGAGCTCTTTGATCTACTCTCCTGATCTGGTGTGAGGCTAGGATAGTGTGAGGCTAGGATAGTAGGTGAGCGGGATGAGACTCATTTTCATTTTCTATTTGGCGGCGGACGACTCGCCGGAGAAACAGAGTTGTTGGGTCGTCACGTGAAGACCGGATTCATGTCGGCCACGCTTCCTACTTTGCTCCTCAATTAGTGCTGACAACACGAGTTGATTAATGTACTGTTGTACTCTGCAGAATGTGCCCAATAAAGTAGCCTTGTAAGCATGCTGTCCTGTCAAAAACGAATTAGCCGTTAAGCATGGCATGGTACTTTACTCTGTTTATTACTGTCCATAGCTTACGACTGACACTAACAGCCTCCACTGAAAGTGTCATGTACATGTTGTGCTGAATTTCAAGAGAAATCTGCATTCAAAGGAGATCTGGTATACATATCCATTGATCAACTTGTAGCTGCTACACCAGACGACTAGGTGCATCTTTTGCAATTATACACATACTGCTCATCTTACCACTCCACTAATCAAAAGCATAAGTTATGTAACCGTCACCAAGGAGCACTAAAATTCACGGTAGTAGTCGTGTTGTTAAAATGGAGAGATTCTAGGTACAGATATTTTATCAGAGATGCAACACAAAGGTACTTGTTCTTAACGAGGACAGAAGCCTCATCTCTAAATAATCAACTTGTTGGATGTTTCTCAATGGATGTGAAGATGTTGCAGCTTCAGAGGGTTTATCAGAAACAACACTATTATAGGAATGACGCATATACATATATCAACTTCCCACCATCATTGTTGTCTTCAAGGAGAATATGAAGTGGTAAAGTTTCTATTGCCTCCATAATTATCACATGACTTGTCTATTGCTTCATGTTCATTATGGAAAATTGGTAAAAAATTATATTTACTAGTGCTTAATTTCTTGTGTTCATTGGGAAAACTAAGAAAGCTCTGGAACATGATTGTGTCTCTTGTCTTGTTTGTTTCTATCGCCATTTTAATAGAATGTGGTTAGTAAGAGAAATGATCTTGTACACTATGAGTACTTATGCATGAGTCCTCGTGGAATTAGTAAAAACACCAGGTCATTATAATTATTTTTGAGTAGTAGTTTTGGTGAATTCAAGATAAAGGAGAGGGAATACAACTTTATATCCAGTTTACCTTGGATGGTTTCACCTGAGAAAATTCATACAAGCCAAAGACAGCCTATTCTGTACACTTTTCTTTTGATAGATGTAAGGTGGCAGAAAAGTTCTCTTTGTCATCTTCAGATGTATAATTTTATCCTGCGATGCTGTTTCGAGATAAACCTGCATAACCAATTTGTGGTTTTCATACAAGATTGGATACAGGAGATGAACTAGGGTTTTGAGAGGAGATGGTGCTGGTGAAGATGTTGATGGAGATTGACCCCCTCCCGATGAGAGGATCGTTGGTGATGACGATGGTGATGATTTCCCCCTCCCGGAGGGAAGTGTCCCCGGCAACAGCTCCGCCGGAGCCCTAGATTGGTTCCGCCAAGGTTCCGCCTTGTGGCGGCGGAGTTTCGTCTCGTAAGCTTGCCCACGATTTTTTCCGGGTTAAAAGCCCTCATATAGCAGAAGATGGACACCGGGGGGCCACCAGGGGGCCCAGGAGACAGGGGGCGCGCCTAGTAGGGGTGGGCACGCCCCCACCCTCCTGGACAGGGTGTGGTCCCCCTGATGTATTTCTTCCGCTCAATAATTCTTATTAATTCCAAAAATAGGTTTCGTGGAGTTTCAGGATTTTTGGAGCAGTGCAGAATAGGTTTCCAATGTTTGCTCCTTTTCCAGCCAGAATTCCAGCTGCCGGCATTCCCCCTCTTCATGGTAAACCTTGTAAAATAAGAGAGAATAGCCATAAGTATTGAGATATAATGTGTAATAACAGCCCATAGTGCAATAAATATTGATATAAAAACATGATGCAAAATGGACGACCCAAGCTTAGACCTCGCTTGTCCTCAAGCGGAAGCCGAAATCGTGTCCACATGTTTAGAGATAGAGGTGTCGATAAAAATAAAATACGGACATGAGGGCGTTCTGATCATTCTTATAACAACAACATATATAGATTTTATCAGATGATTTCTTATGCTCAAGTAACAATCAATTCACAATGTCAAGTATGGTTCAAAAACATCATCGGGAACTAACAAACTATAATCTCAGTCATTGAAGCAATTGCAATTTATCATAACATTAGAAAGAGTCATCAATAGAGCTTTTCAGCAAGTTCACATACTCAACTATCTTGTAGTCTTCTACAATTGCTAACACTCACGCAATACTTGTGGTTATGGAGTTTCAGCCGGACACTGAGAAAGATAGGGGCTTATTGTGTTGCCTCCCAACGTATTCACCTTTAGGTGATGTCAACAATAATAGCCCATGCTAACTTACATCCAATTGGATATATATATATATATATATATATATATATATATATATATATATATATATATATATATATGTGCTTTTAGGGTTGGATGCATAAATCTTAAGGCAAAAGAACGTCACTTTATATTGCCCCTTGTATGTGGACCTTTATTATGCAGTCCGTCGCTTTTATTACTTCCACAACAAGATCGTACAAAGCTTATTTTCTCTGCACTAATAAGTCATACATATTTAGATAGCAATTTTTATTGCCTGCAACATGACAACTTACTTGAAGGATCTTACTCAATCCATAGGTAGGTATGGTGGACTCTCATGGCAAAACTGGGTTTAAGGATATTTGGAAGCACAAGTAGTATCTCTACTTGGTGCAAGGAATTTGGCTAGCATGAGGGGGAAAGGCAAGCTCAACATGTTTGGAAGGTCAATGAAAGTATACTTTAACTGAGATGTGAGAAAACATAAACCATTACATTGTCTTCCTTGTCCAACGTCAACTCTTTTAGCATGTCATACTTAATGACTACTCCCAATCATAAAGGGTGTCCAAGATAATATACTTGTATGTGAGCCTCTCTTTCCCTATCACTTCCTATTAATTGCAACGATGACCAAGACTACGTTTATTAACTCTCAACAACTTTTACGCCTCATATTCTATATGTGAGGTCATCACTAACCATAGGATCAATATGAACTCTTTTATTCTTTCTACTTCCTCAATATCATAGCATCATAGAAAAGCCCTTGACTCAACACTAATCTTTATTATAGATAGCTCACGGACTCGATTAAAAAAAGGGGTCACAAAGCAAAACTCAAAACTACTTTATCAAAACTTCAATCTACTAGATCAAGATACTACTAAAAGGATCGAACTAAATAAAACGGTAAAGATAGGAGTGTGATGGTGATACGGTACCGGGGCACCTACCCCAAGCTTGGCAGTTGCCAAGGGGAGTGCCCATACCCATGTAATTATGTCCTCGGAGGTGGTGAAGCAGGAGTTGTTGATGATGCAGGCTTGTTGTCCATCTTCCAAGGCATAGGCTCACCATCATAGAAGGATGATCAAGTTTCCAGGATCCTTAAATCTGCAGCCAAACTCATCCTCTTGAATCTATATTCATACTCACAGTTTTGGTTTTGCAGGTCATAGATCTGGGCTTGGAGGTGCTCGATTTTCTCTTGAAGCTTCAAGATGGTCTCCCCAATGACCTTGGCATCTAGCTTGTGGTTGTTGGTGAACTCCGTGATCATCATCTGGTTGGCGTTGAGTCCAAGCTCCACCATCCCTTGGCACTTGAAAACTTGCTGCTCCACGGCTTTGAGCTTTGTCTCCACGCTTCCGGTACGCCTTGGTCCCTCCACATCGCGGATGTGCAGCACCCCCTCACGCATCTCAATGGTTTGAGGGTGTTGCAGCACCTCCGCGAGATAGGGGTTGATAACCCTCTCGAAAAACTTGTCCTTGGGAGCGCTTGGAGACGACATGATGCTCTAGATCTGAAACAGAAACAACTCGAAATGAAAACAGAGGATATTTGCGTGATACGGTGGTCAAAACCTTCGGGAGTATATATAATGAATTTTTACCGACCAAAATACGTAACGTGCAAGAAAATGGAGTCCGGGAGGCACACGAGGTGTCCACGAGACAGGAGGGCGCACCCAGTAAGGGTGGGCGCGCCCTCCGCACTCGTGGAGGCCTCGTGTCCCTTTCAGACTACTTCTTTCTTCCTAAAATTCTTAAATATTCCAAAACTGATAAAAATTGCCATTGGAGTTGTTTTGGAGTCGGTTTACTTACCGTACCACATACCTATTCCTTTTCGGAGTCTGGAACATTCTGGAAGGTGCCCCTTATGTATTCCTCCGGGGTTATGGTTTCAATAATATTAGTTTCAACATTGATAGGATTACCTGAAATATAATGTTTAATTCTTTGACCGTTCACCACCCTCGGACTTGTGCCTTCAAAGTTGTTGATTAGTATGGCACCAGAACGATAGACCTCCTCGATAACGTAAGGACCTTCCTATTTAGAGAGAAGTTTTCCTGCAAAAAATCTTAAATCAGAGTTGAATAATAACACATAATCTCCTACATTAAACTCACGCTTTTGTATCCTTTTATCATGCCAGCGTTTGACTTTTTCTTTGAATAACTTGGCATTCTCATATGCTTGGGTTCTCCATTCATCGAGTGAGCTAATATCAAACAACCTCTTCTCACCGGCAAGTTTGAAGTCATAGTTGAGCTCTTTAATAGCTCAATATGCTTTATGTTCAAGTTCAAGAGGTAAATGACATGCTTTTCCATAAACCATCTTATAGGGAGACATACCCATAGGATTTTTGTATGCAGCTCTATAGGCCCATAATGCATCATCAAGTTTTTTGGACCAATTCTTTCTAGATCTATTCACAGTCTTTTGCAAAATTAATTTGAGCTCTCTATTGCTCAACTCTACTTGACCACTAGATCATGGATGATAAGGAGATGCGATTCTATGATTGACATCATACTTAGCAAGCATCTTACGGAAAGCACCATGAATAAAATGTGAACCACCATCAGTCATAAGATATCTAGGGACTCCAAACATCGGAAAAATAACTTCTTTAAGCATTTTAATAGAAGTGTTATGATCAGCACTACTAGTTGGAATAGCTTCTACCCACTTAGTAACGTAATCAACAGCAACTAAAATATGTGTATAACCATTAGAGGCAGGAAAAGGTCCCATATAATCAAAGCCCCAAACATCAAACAGTTCAATAACAAGAGAATAATTCATAGGCATTTCTTGCCATATACTAATGTTACCTATTCTTTGACATTCATCACAAGATAAGACAAACTTACAAGCATCTTTGAAGAGAGTAGGCCAATAAAAACTAGATTGTAGTACCTTGTGTGCAGCTCTATCTCCAGCGTGGTGTCCTCCATAGGATTCAGAGTGACACTTGCGTAGGACCTGTTCTTGTTCATGCTCAGGCACACAACGTCTAATAACACCATCTACTCCTTCTTTATAAAGGTGTGGGTCATCCCAGAAGTAATCTCTTAAATCATAAAAGAACTTTTTCTTTTGCTGGTATGTGAAACTAGGGGGTATAAATTTAGCAACAATGTAATTAGCATAATTAGCATACCAAGGAGCAGTACGAGAAGCATTAACGACCGCTAATTGTTCATCAGGAAAGCTATCATCAATAGGCAGTGGGTCATCAAGAAAATTCTCTAACCTAGACAAGTTGTCTGCAACGGGGTTCTCAGCTCCCTTTCTATCAATAATATGCAAATCAAATTCTTGGAGCAAGAGAACCCATCTAATGAGCCTAGGCTTAGCATCTTTCTTTTCCATAAGATATTTAATAGTAGCATGATCAGTGTGAATAGTAAGTTTGGAATCAACAATATAAAGTCTAAACTTATCACATGCAAACACAACTGCTAAGAACTCTTTTTCAGTAGTAGCATAATTTCTCTGGGCAGTATCAAGAGTCTTACTAGCATACTGGATAACATTCAATTTCTTATCAACTCTTTGCCCTAGAACAGCACCTACAGCATAATTACTAGCATCACACATAATTTCAAAAGGTAAATTCCAATCAGGTGGCTGAACAATAGGTGCAGTGATCAAAGCTTTCTTAAGTATTTCAAATGCTTCTACACAATCATCATCAAAGACAAAAGGAATATCTTTTCGCAATAAATTAGTCAGAGGCCTAGAGATTTTAGAAAAGTCCTTAATGAACCTCCTATAAAAACTGGCGTGACCAAGGAAACTTCTTATACCTTTTATATCCTTGGGACATGGCATCTTTTCAATAGCATCAACTTTGGCCTTGTCAACTTCAATACCTCTCTCAGAAATCTTATGCCCCAAGACAATGCCTTCATTAACCATAAAGTGACACTTTTCCCAATTCAGGACGAGACTAGTGTCTTCGCATCTCTTCAAAACTCGATCAAGGTTGCTCAAACAATCATCAAAAGAGGATCCATAAACGGAGAAGTCATCCATGAATACCTCACAAATCTTTTCACAAAAATCAGAGAATATAGCCATCATGCATCTTTGAAAGGTAGCAGGTGCATTACATATACCAAAAGGCATACGTCTATAAGCAAAACTACCGAAAGGGCAAGTAAAAGTAGTTTTTGATTGATCCCCCGCTGACACAGGTATTTGAGAGAAACCAGAATAACCATCTAGAAAGCAAAAATGTGTGTGTTTTGGATAGTCTTTCTAGCATTTGATCAATAAAAGGTAAAGGGTAATGATCTTTCTTAGTAGCCTTATTCAATTTACGGAAATCAATTACCATCCTATAACCTGTAATAATTCTTTGCGGGATCAATTCATCTTTATCATTAGGAACAACGGTAATACCTCCCTTTTAGGAACACAATGGGATGGGCTTACCCATTCACTATCAGCAACGGGATAAATTATACCTGCCTCAAGGAGCTTTAGTGTCTCCTTTCTTACCACTTCTTTCATTTTGGGATTCAGTCGTCGTTGAGGATCTCTAACTGGTTTGGCATATTTCTCCACTGTAATTTTGTGTTGGCATAATGTGGGACTAATGCCCTTAAGATCATCCAGAGTATATCCAATAGCAGCTCGGTGCTTCTTCAGAGTTTTCAATAATCTTTCTTCTTCTTGCTCCGAAAGGTTAGCACTAATAATAACATGATATATTTTCTTTTCATCAAGATAAGCATACTTAAGTTTATCGTAATGGTTTGAGTTCAAACACGGATCACCCTTGGGTGGAGGGGATCCCAAGAATTTCAACGGAATGTTATGTTTCAAAGACAGTTCCTGTTTAAGGAACACTTCATCTATTTCCCTTCTTTCCTTCATAAACATATCGTTTTCATGGTCTAGCAAATATTGTTCTAACGGATCAGTAGGAGGCACGGCAATGAAAGCAAGACAAATAATATCATCTTTACTAGGTGGTTCCCTATCACGAGGTTGTCTACGAACTTAGCAAAATTAAACTCATGAGACATACCATCTAAGCCAATGGTGATAGTATATTTTTCACAATCAATCCTAGCACTAGCTGTATTTAAGAAGGGTCTACCAAAAATAATGGGACAAAAATCATCTTGTGGGGAACCAAGAACAAGAAAATCAGCAGGGTATTTAACCTTCCCACACAAGACTTCAACATCTCGAACTATCCCAACTAGTTTAATGGTATCCCACTACAAGAAATATGTCAACTAGTGACCTTCTGTCAGTGACCCTGGAAGAATTGGTCATATATCTATGACCATTTCAGACCAATTGGTCAAAAGCTGTTCGGGGGGCTCCAAACCCTAAACCATTGCGACCATTTTGGTCAGAAAGGTCGTAATTTCCTTGCACGAATTAGTCATAAAGCAAACAGTGCTAGTCCGCTGCCTTATTTCTAGTTGTTAATGACCAATATAGATGGTCATAGCCTTGTAGATTGTGGTGGGTTGTGATGACTAGGCGCCATCTCATCAGTTTTGCCTGTGTCATGTTCATGTGGCAGTTTTTGCCCTAGGTTGTGAAGCAACCTATATTTCTGTTATTCCAAAAATTCCAAAAAAATTCTCATAAATGTTTTGGATCATATCTTCATCAAATATGTCAAAAACATTCCTTGCCTAGTTCAAAAATAATTCGAAAATATTCATTTTCCTATTGCTCAGAGCAAAGACTTTGTGAAGGAAGTACCACTTTGACATGTCCAAATGGTATCCATTTTCTACAGTGCTTTCCTATGCCCAAATAACCATCCTCCACCAATGCCAGCTCAATCCATTCATTATTTTGAGCCCAGCTTCAACATTTGTATTTATGTCCAGTGTGGTACTTTGTAAAGCAAGTACCACGTAGGCTCCTCCTTTTGAGGTGAAAATTTGTGAAGATGGTCTTCTTAGTAACTGATCATCCTCAGCCGAAACTCACGCCCATTAGCCATGTGCATTTCCCGTACCGCAAATCAAACACTTGGCTGCTTATTCATGTTTGAGCATCGATCGGTCTTCTCGTGAGAATCTTATGTTATAATTTTCTTCCTAGCATCTACATGGGGAGTGAACAACCCACTAGACATGCCTAGGCCGCCCAGAACACATCGCAATGCCACGGTCACGTGGTGACCATGCGGCGGGCATGCGAGCTTATGCGCTCTAGAGTTGGGGCCCTCAGCCATCGTCCAAACCTCGATGTCTCGCCATCAAACCATATATTTTTGATTAAATAGATACCTATTTACCTAGAAATGATTTTTGGAAAAAATAAATAGCAAACTATGAGGCAGCTTCAGTTCAAATTTGACCCGCTTCCAGCTGAATCGACGGGAAATTTGTCTTTTTCACCAGAGGTGGATCAAAACTTTTTCCTCGTAACTTGGTCACATATAATGGCACAATGCGAAGGTTTTCCAATTTTTTGATTTTTTGTGAATTTTTTATACCCGTATCAATATGTGGTCAAAACGGCGGGAATGACCGTTCCTAGCTAGTGGTTGAATCTTGGATTGTTTTTGGTGTTTCTCTGACTAAATAGATACTTATGTACCTACAAATGATTTTTGGAAAAAAATAAAGAGCAAACTACGAGGCAGCCGCAGTTCAAATTTGACCTGCTTCCTACTGAATCGGCAGAAATTTGTCTTTTTCACCAGAGGTGGATCAAAACTTTTTACACCCAACCATTTGGTCAATTTTTCATTAAATATGGCCTAGTATTTTAGAAAAATGATTTGGTCCAATTTTGCAACAATTATTTGGGAGGTCCTTCAAAAAAAGACCTCCTTTTGGGCACTCGAAAAATGGAAAAATGCTTTTTTTGTGCAAAGAAAATGAAAACTTCCTCAGGCAACATTGTTTGCCATTCCAATATGCACCCTTGTGCACAATATGAGATCATTTGAACAAACTATGCCATGAATGTGGCTATAAGATTGATCATTTGGCTTGAAAGCCATTGATCGCCACACATGATAGCTCGTTTCTAAGAACAGTTTTTTAAAAGAATTGCCGTATTACAAGTTTATTATTTTTCCTGGTAACTTGGTCACATATAATGACACAATGCGAAGGTTTTCCAATTTTTTGTTTCTTTTTGAATTTTTTATGCCCATTTCAACATGCGGTCAAAACGGCGGGCTTGACCGTTCCTAGCTAGTGGTTGAATCTTGGAAAACTTTTGATGTTTCTCTGATTAAATAGATACTTTTGTACCTAGAAATGATTTTTGGAAAAAATAATAACAAATAATGAGGACGCTGCAGTTCAAATTTGACCCATTTCCTGCTGAATGAGCGGAAATTTGTCTTTTTCATGAGAGGTGGATCAAATTTTTTGACACCAAATCATTTGGTCAATTGTGCATTAAATATGTCCTAGTATTTTAGAAAATTGATTTGGTACAATTTTGCAACAAATATATGGTAGGTCCTTCACAAAAAAAGTCATTTTGGGCACTCGAAAAATGAAAAATGTTTTTTTTTGCCAAAAGATAATTTCTCATGACTTATTTTTAAATATATTTATCTTATTTCATGTTTGTTACTTTTCCTAAAAACTTATGCACATTTGGTGACACAATGAGAAGGTTTTTCATTTTTTTTGAATTTTCTCAGGTCATAAAATAGCCGATATGATTTTAACACGCTATTTTTAGTCAACTACGACCAATTTAAATGGTCATAACATGGTACTGCATTCTGATTGGTCCGTGGACGTCTCACGCGGATCGTGCATGGAACACCGTCGGATGCTCGCGGATCAAACACATAGCTACTGGTACATACCCTGAGCCCCGAGGGTGAACTACTCCCTCCTCGTCATGGATAGCGCCGAGATTATGAAGATGGCCACCGGTGAAGGATCCCCCCTCCGGCAGGGTGCCGGGAATGGCTCCCGAGAGGTATTTGGTGGCTACAGAGGCTTGTGGCGGCGGAACTCCCGATCTATCTTCTGTTCTTGAAGTTTTAGGGTACGTAGGTATATATGGGTGCAGGGGGTACGTCGGAGGAGCTATGAGGGCCCCACGAGGCAGCGGGCGCGCCCGGGGGGCCTCGTGAGCACCTCCCGTATCTCCTGATGTGCACTCCAAGTCCATCGGGTGGCTTTCCTTCCAAAAATAACTTCTCCAGTTGATTTGGTTCCGTTTTGACTTCGTCTGATATTCCTTTTCCTCGAAACACTAAAATAGGCATAAAACAGCAAATCTAGGCTGGGCCTCCGGTTAATAGGTTAGTCCCAAAAATAATATAAAAGTGGATAATAAAGCCCAATATTGCCTAAAACAGTAGATAAAGTAGCATGGAGCAATCAAAAATTATAGATACGTTGGAGACGTATCAAGCATCCCCAAGCTTAATTCCTGCTCGTCCTCGAGTAGGTAAATGATAAAAAAAGAATTTTTGATGCGGAGTGATACTTTGGCATAATTTCAATGTAAATCTCCTTAATTGTGGTATGAATATTCAGATCCGAAAGATTCAAGACAAAAGTTCATATTGACATAGAAATAATAATACTTCAAGCATACTAATAAAGCAATCATGTCTTCTCAAAAGAACATGGCAAGAAAGTTCATCCCTACAAAATGATATAGTTAGGCTATGCTTCATTTTCGTCACAGAAAGATGTTCCCAACTTCTATACCCCCGATGACAAGCCAAGCAATTGTTTCATACTTAAATAATCTCAAACTTTTTCAACCTTCACGCAATACATGAGCGTGAGCCATGGATATAGCACTATGGGTGGAATAGAATATGATGGTGGGGATTGTGTGGAGAAGACAAAAAGGAGAAAGTCTCACATTGACGAGGATAATCAACGGGCTATGGAGATGCCCATCAATTTATGTCATCATGATGAGTAGGGGTTGCCATGCAATGGATGCACTAGAGCTATGAATGCTCAACAAAAGAAAACTAGTGGGTGTGCATCCAACTCGCTTGCTCACGAAGACCCAGGGCATTTGAGGAAGCCCATTGTAGGAATATACAAGCCAAGTTCTATAATGAAAAATTCCCACTAGTATAAAAAGACAACTTATGAGACTCACTACATGAAGAACAAGGTGCTACTTTGAAGCACAATATATGAGACTCACTACATGAAGAACAAGGTGCTTCTTTGAAGCACAAATTTGGAAAAAGAGATAGTAGCATTGCCCTTTTTATTTTTATTATTTTTCTCTTTTTTTCTTTTTTTTTGGGCCTTTCTTTTTTTGGCCTTTCTCTCTTTTTGTTTTGGGAAATTCTCTAATAATGATGATCATCACACTTTCATTACAACATATGAATTACACCTCGAAACTTAGAACAAGATATGACTCTATATGAATGCCTCCGGCAGTGTACCGGGATGGTGCAATGAATCAAGAGTGACATGTATGAAAAATAATGCATGGTGGCTTTGCCACAAATACGATGTCAACTACATGATCATGCAATGGCAATATGACAAAAGTAATGTATGTCATAATGATGAACGGAACAGTGGAAAGTTGCATGGCAATATATCTCGGAATGGCTATGGAAATGCCATAATAGGTAGAGGTATGATGGCTGTTTTGAGGAACATATAAGGAGGCTTATGTGTGAAAGAGCATATCATATCACGGGGTTTGGATGCACCGGCGAAGTTTGCACCAACTCTCAAGGTGAGAAAGGGCAATGCACGGTACCGAAGAGGCTAGCAAAGGCGGAAAGGTAAAGGTGCGTATAATCCATGGACTCAACATTAGTCAGAAGAACTCATATACTTATTGCAAAAATTTAGAAGTCATCAAAAACCAAGTACTACGCGCATGCTCCTAGCGGGGTAGATTGGTAGGAAAAGACCATCGCTCGTCCCCGACCGCCACTCATAAGGATGCACAAGCCAGGTACACTTCATGTTTCAAATTTGTTACACAACTTTAAACATACGTGCATGCTACGGGACTTGCAAACTTCAACACAAGCATTTCTCAAATTCACAACTACTCAACTAGCACGACTTTGATAATATCACCTCCATATCTCAAAACAATTATCAAGCATCAAACTTATCTTAGTATTCAACGCACTCAAAAGAAAGTTTCACATATCTTGAATACCAAGTATATTAATATTAAGCAAATTACCATGCTATTAATGACTCTCAAAATAATCTAAGTGAAGCATGAGAGATCAATAGTTTCTTTAAAACAAATCCACCACCGTGCTCTAAAAGATATAAGTGAAGTACTAGAGCAGTAACAAAAACTACTCCGAAAGATATAAGTGAAGATCAATGAGTAGTCAAATAATTATGTAACTATGTGAAGACTCCCTCTTATTAAAGAATTTCAGATCTTGCTATCTTATTCAAACAACAAGCAAAACAAAATAAAATGACAATGCAAGGATAGCACAACTCATGTGAAGAAGCAAAAACTTAGGCTCAACCGATACTAACCAATAGTTGTTGAAGAAGAAAGGTGGGATGCCTACCGGGGCATCCCCAGGCTTAGATGCTTGAGACTTCTTGAAATATTATCTTGGGGTGCCTTGGGCATCCCCAAGCTTGAGCTTTTGTGTCTCCTTAATTCCTCTCATATCATGGTTTCTCTTTTTGTCAAAAGCTTCATTCACAACAAACTCAACAAGAACTCGTGAGATAGGTTAGTATAAACCAATGCAAAACCTTATCATTTTCTACTGTAACAAATCACTAACATTATTATTCAACATTTTATACTAAATGCCTCTGCATATCTAATACTCCTATCCTTAAATAGAATCATTAAACAAGCAAACATATGCAAACAATGCAATCATAACAGCAATCTGTCAAAACAGTACAGTCTGTAAAGAATGCAAGATTCATCATACTTCCTCAACTCCAAAAATTATGTAATAAAATTTTCACTGTCATAAATTTATCAGATCTCAGTATGCAAAAATATTCAACAATATACCACTCTCTGACTTTTCTAGGGAATTTTTGCAACAGCGGTAAACTTTCTGTTTTTCAAACAGCAACATGTATACTAGCAAAATAAGCATGGCAAAGGCTATCCTTGACTTTTTTTTATTGAAACTAAAGATGCAAAACATTGATCTAAATAATAGAAAGCTAATACTAACAAAATAAAATGACTCTCCAAGCAAAACACATATCATGTGGTGAATAAAAATATAGCTCTAAGTAAAGTTACCGATGAACGAAGACGAAAGAGGGGATGCCCCGGTAGCTCTAAGTAAAGTTACCGATGAACGAAGACGAAAGAGGGGATGCCTTCCGGGGCATCCCCAAGCTTAGGCTCTTGGTTGTCCTTGAATATTACCTTGGGGTGCCTTGGGCATCCCCAAGCTTAGGCTCTTGTCACTCCTTATTCCATAGTCCATCAAATCTTTACCCAAAACTTGAAAACTGCACAACACAAAACTCAACAGGAAATCTTATAAGCTCCGTTAGTGAAAGAAAACAAAACCACCACATTGGTACTATAATTAGCTCATTATAAATTCTTATTTTTATAATATCTACTGTATTCCAACTTATCTATGGTTCATACACTCCGATACTACTCATAGATTCATCAAAATAAGCAAACAACACATAGAAAACAGAATCCGTCAAAAACAGAACAGTCTGTAGTATTCTGTATCAAACATATACTTCTGTAACTCCAAAACTCCTACCAAATTAGGAAGTCCTAAGAAATTTGTGTACCAATCCAAAGCAAAAAGAGTCAGATCCGAATCACATGCCTGTGAATTAACAAAACTAAATTACTGGGTGCAAAAGTTTCTGATTTTCAGTAGGATCAACACAACTATCACCGTAAGCTATCCTAAAGGTCTTACTTGGCACTTTATTGAAACAAAAGTTTATAAAACATGATTACTACAGTAGCATAATCATGTGGACACACAAAAACAGTAAGGATAAATATTGGGTTGTCTCCCAACAAGCGCTTTTCTTTAATGCCTTTCTAGCTAGGCATGATGATCACAATGATGCTCACATAAAAGATAAGAATTGAAACATAACGGGAGCATCATGAAGCATATGACTAGCACATTTATGTCTAACACACTTCCTATTCATAGGGATTTTGTGAGCAAACAACTTATGGGAACAATAATCAACCAGCATAGGAAGGTAACACAAGCATAGCTTCAAGAATTTAAGCACATAGAGAGGAAACTTGATATTATTGCAATTCCTACAAGCATATATTCCTCCCTCATAATAATTTTCAGTAGCATCATGAATGAATTCAACAATATAACCAGCACCTAAAGCATTCTTTTCATGATCTACAAGCATAAAAAATTTACTACTCTCCACATAAGCAAAATTCTTCTCATGAATAGTAGTGGGAGCAAACTCAAAAAAATAATTATCATGTGAGGCATAATCCAATTGAAAGCTAAAATCATGATGAAAAGTTTCATGGTTATCATTATTCTTTAAAGCATACGTGTCATCACAATAATCATCATAGATAGGAGGCATGCTTTCATCATAGTAAATTTGCTCATCAAAGCTTGGGGGACAAAAAATATCATCTTCATCAAACATAGCTTCCCCAAGCTTGTGGCTTTGCATATCATTAGCATCATGGATATTCAAGGAATTCATACTAACAACATTGCAATCATGCTCATCATTCAAAGATTTAGTGCCAAACATTTTAATGCATTCTTCTTCTAACACTTGGGCACAATTTTCCTTTCCATCATACCCACGAAAGATACTAAAGAGATTAAGCATATGAGACAAAATCAATTCCATTTTTTTGTAATTTTCTTTTATAGACTAACTAGTGATAAAACAAGAAACAAAAAGTCTCCATTGCAAGATCTAAAGATATACCTTCAAGCACTCACCTCCCCGGCAACGGTGCCAAAAAAGAGCTTAGTTGACGGGGTATGAGTGAGTGCCCTTTACCTAACCTCCCCGGCAACGGCGCCAGAAAAGAGCTTCATGTCTACTACACAACCTTCTTCTTGTAGACGTTGTTGGGCCTGCAAGTGCACAGCTTTGTAGGACAGTAGCAAATTTCCCTCAAGTGGATGACCTAAGGTTTATCAATCCGTAGGAGGCGTAGGATGAAGATGGTCTCTCTCAAACAACCCTGCAACCAAATAACAAAGGGTCTCTTGTGTCCCCAACACACCCAATACAATGGTAAATTGTATAGGTGCACTAGTTCAGCGAAGAGATGGTGATACAAGTGCAAAATAGAAAGTAGATATAGGTTTTTGTAATCTGAAATAATAAAAACAGCAAGGTAACTAATGATAAAAGTGAGCGTAAACGGTATTGCAATGATAGGAAACAAGGCCTAGTGTTCATACTTTCACTAGTGCAAGTTCTCTCAACAATAATAACATAGATAGATAATATAACAAGCGCTCAACATGCAACAAAGAGTCACTCCAAAGCCACTAATAGCGGAGAACAAACATAGAGATTATGGTAGGGTACGAAACCACCTCAAAGTTATTCTTTTGGATCAATCTATAAAAGAGTTTGTACTAGAATAACACCTTAAGATACAAATCAACCAAAACCCTAATGTCACCTAGATACTCCATTGTCACCTCAAGTATCCGTGTGCATGATTATACGATATGCATCACATAATCTCAGATTCATCCAACCAACACAAAGTACTTCAAAGGGTGCCCCAAAGTTTCCACCGGAGAGTCAAGAACATGTGCCAACCCATATGCATAGGTTCCCAATGTCACGAAACCCGCAAGTTGATCACCAAAACATACATCAAGTGGCACATGATATCCCATTGTCACCACATATAATCACGGCAAGACATACATCAAGTGTTCTCATAAAAGACTCAATCCAATAAGATAACTTCAAAGGGGAAACTCAATTCATCACAAGATAGTAGAGGGGGAGAAACATCATAAGATCCAACTACAATAGCAAAGCTCGGGGTACATCAAGATCGTGCCATAGAGGGAACACGACAGAGAACACGAGAGAGAGAGAGAGAGAGAGAGAGAGAGAGAGAGATCAAACACATAGCTATTGGTACATACCCTCAGCCCCGAGGGTGAACTACTCCCTCCTCATCATGGATAGCGCCGGGATGATGAAGATGGCCACCGGTGAAGGATCCCCCCTCCGGCAGGGTGCTGGGAAGGGCTCCCGAGAGGTTTTTGGTGGCTACAGAGGCTTGCGGCGGCGGAACTCCCGATCTATCTTCTGTTCTTGAAGTTTTAGGGTACGTAGGTATATATGGGTGCAGGGGGTGCATCGAAGGAGCTACGGGGGCCCCACGAGGCAGGGGCGCGCCCGGGGGGGAGCCCCCCACCCTCGTGAGCACCTCCCGTATCTCCTGATGTGCACTCCAAGTCCATCGGGTGGCTTTACTTCCAAAAATAACTTCTCCAGTTGATTTTGTTCCGTTTTGACTTCGTCTGATATTCCTTTTCCTCGAAACACTGAAATAGGCATCAAACAACAAATCTAGGCTGGGCCTCCGGTTAATAGGTTAGTCCCAAAAATAATATAAAAGTGGATAATAAAGCCCAATATTGCCTAAAACAGTAGATAAAGTAGCATGGAGCAATCAAAAATTATAGATACGTTGGAGACATATCATCTTCCTTGGATGGTACGAATCCAAGTTGTTGTAGTTGCATGCTCAATCGTGAATACCAAGCTCTTGGGGCCTGTTTTAAACCATATAATGCTTTATCCAATTTGCAAACATAATGTGGTGTATTTTGGTTTTCATAACCTGGTGGCTGCCGCATGAATACCTCTTCCTCTAGAACACCACGAAGGAACGCGTTCTGAACATCTAGCTGTCTTAAGCTCCAACCTTTGGAAACAACAATAGACAAGACAAGTCGAATAGTAGCTGATTTAACAACTGGGCTAAAGGTATCATCTTAGTCAATGCCAAACCTTTGCTCAAAACCCTTAGCAACTAATCTAGCCTTGTACCTGTCTATACTTCCATCGACTTTCTTTTTATTTTGTACATCCATTTACAGTCAATGATATTCATTCCACTTTTTGATGGTACTAGGTGCCACGTTTTGTTTTTCATAAGTGCGTCATACTCACTATCCATGGCTTCTTTCCAATTTTTGTGAGCAAGAGCATCAACTAGATTAAATGGTTCACCAGCAGTAGTGAGGAAAGCATGTTTTTATCATACCTGATGGTACCATCTTTGTATTCTTTTTTCCTTAGTAATACCTGATTGAGACCTCGTGTGATGCCGCGGAATTATTTGTGCAGTAGATGAAACTGCCACAGAAGATCTAGCCACCTGATCATGCCCAACAGCCGCGGGATCGTGCGCAAGATCTCCTATGGATGAAATCGGCCTCGGGATCGATCCGCTAGTCGAGGCGTGCTGCGTGTCGCCCGCTGAGCCCGTGCGGGTGGACGTGCGCGTCAGAGCCCGTGGGCTGGGCCCAGCCGTGGTCGGCCACCCCCTCGGGTCGTGAACTTGTGGTGAGTGGAGAGTCTCCCCCGCCCCCACCTGGGATGGTGGGCTCCACGCTGTCGCTGTCGGCCACTGGGTCGCGAGCCGCCTCCGCCCGCAGCTGGAAGGAATCCTCCTTAGATCGGGCGCCAATGATTGCGCTGGTGCCAGAATTTTCCTGGGATCGCGCGCCAGATTGCCTGCTGCTGCTGGCGCGATCCTCCTCGGGGCTAGCAACGACTGCGTTGGCTGTTTCTGGACACATAAAATCATGAGCCGCACCTGTACAAACATCATTAGAAGTGCAATTTTCTGTGGATTTGTTCACATGGTCAGCTTTAGATAATTCACCCCCGTGATCAGATATTGTGTCAAAGTCCGGAAGAAGTGCTAATTCAGCACGAAGGAGCGCGCCTGCATTGGGATGAAGTTTGGCAAAAGGAAAGATGGTTTCATCAAAAACTACATCTCGAGAAATATATATACGTCCAGTTGCAATTTCTTGGCACTTGTATCCCTTGTGTAGGTTACTATAGCCTAGAAAAACACATTGAGTAGAACGGAATTCAAGTTTATGATGATTATATGGACGTAAATTTGGGTAGCAAGCACACCCAAAGATTTTGAGAGAGTTGTAGTCAGGTTTTTGATGATAGAGACGTTCCAAAGGAATAGAGTTGCCAATGACTTTGCTGGGAAGATGATTAATGAGATATGTTGCTGTAAGAAATGCTTCATCCCAATATTTTAGTGGCATAGATGCATGAGCAAGTAGGGAGGGACCAACTTCAACAATGTGACGGTGTTTGCGCTCGGCAGAACCGTTCTGTTGATGAGCATGTGGGCAAGAAACATGATGTTGAATGCCTATGCTACAGAAGAAAGAGTTGAGTTTTTCATACTCCCGTCCCCAGTGCCTTTGAACTGTAAGAATTTTCCTGTTAAAGTGCCTTTCAACAAGTTTCTGAAATTCTTGGAAGATAGAGAAGACTTCAGATTAATATTTGAGTAAATAAATCCAAGTGAACTTGCTATAGTCGTCAATAAAACTAACATAGTATTTATTTCTTCCAAAGGAATCTCTTGCATGACCCCATACATCACTGAAAATAAGCTCTAAAGGAGCATGAGACACACTATTTGACTTGGGATAAGGAAGTTGGTGGCTCTTGGCACACTGACAAGCTTCACAAACTTACTCACTATTTTCACTATGTGACAAAGAAAGTTTGTCTTTATTGACTACTTGCTTAACTATGATCGATGACACTACAAAAAAAAGACACATCCGTGATATTTTGGGCCGAACGAAATTTTTTTCTGTCATACATATGACACTTCTATGACGATAATTGAGACAAAACCCAGTATCATCATAGATGTGGTGTGCTCCTACTTCTATGACAAAAATCATGACAGAAAATGGGCTTTTCATCCTGGGCGGGCTGGAGACGCAGCTGCATGACAATCTTTGGGCCGTCCATGACAGAAAAAACTGTGGTAGAAGCGAGGGGGAGGAAAATTTCGGGGAGTTGCCGGTTACGGTGGGAGGTCGGGGCGGAGCGATGCGCATTTCTCTCGTACGTACGCGCGTGTGTGCGAGGCGTTGGCTCTAACTCAACCCGAGCGAGGCGTTGGGCTCTAGCTGAACCCGAGCGATTGCAATGCAGGCTATGCATTACTGAACCCGAGCGATCGATCGATGACTGTTAACTGAACCCGATGGAGCTACTGCTGCTAACTGAAGCCGATCGATGCTGCCTCTGGGATGAACAGTGAGCGTTGCAGGGGGGTTTGGATGAACAGTGAGCGGTGACATTGCCTCTGGTTGAACAGGAACCCGTGGTGTGGAGGGTTGGATGAACAATAGACGATGGAGGGGTGGCCGTGGAGGGGTGGTTGAACAGGACCCCGTGGTGTGGAGGGCTGGATGAACAGTAGACGGTGGAGGGGTGCCCGTGGAGGGGTGGTTGAACAGTAGCCGGTGGAGTAGCGCGCGGTGGAGGCTGGATGAACAGGAGCCCGTGGAGGCTGGAGGAGGTCGACGGTAGCCCGTGGAGGCTGGAGGAGGTCGACGGTGGAGATGAACAGTATCCCGTGGAGTCCCGTTTTGCGGTACGCCACACCCCCCCGTTTTGACCGTAGCGCTCCAACACAAGTCTGTTTCGTCTGTTTTGCGGTACGCCACACCCCTCTCGATCAACAGACCCTGCTTCACCGTAGGAGGTCCGTTTCTCCGTTTTGCGGTACGCCACACCCCTCCCGATCAATAGGACCCCTGCTTCGATCAGAGGAGGTTCGCTTCTCCGCTTTTGTGGTACGCCACACCCCTCCCGATCAACAGACCCCTGCTTCGACCGTAGGAGGTCCGCTTCTCCATTTTGCGGACGCCACGCCCTCCCGATCCACAGACCCGCCGCGACGTGGCCTCGTCGAACACAAGGCCGCTTCTCCGCCAGCGGTACGCTAGGCCACGTTTCCATCGTCTGTTCCGTCCAAGCCCTCCCGATGAACACAAACACGCATTCCGTTACGACCCAGCCGATTGGCTCCCACGCGTTCCATTGCCTCCCGATGAACACGACGCATTCCGTTGCCTCCCCATGAACACGACGACGATGCTGTTTCTCCGTTCCGACCCAGCCATATACGTATGCACGAGTAGGCGTTCGAGACCCTGCCCGTATGTACATACGTGGCCGTATTTTCTTTCCTGCACCCTTGCCGTTGTACGTACGTGTAGATGCTACGTGCGCGCCTCTACTACGACACGTGCGCGCCTCTACATTGACCAGTATGTACGTAAACGTTCGCGACCAGAATGACAACGGTACATACGCTTCGACCAGGTGGGTCCCGAATGTCAGGCACTTCCTTGCCTGCGAAGATGTAGCTGGTGGGTCCCAGCAGTCAGAGGGGCAAATCGTTTTTTTGCCCGGACGCACTTCCTTAAGTGCGAAGATGTAGCTGGTGGGTACCAGCAGTCAGGGGGCGAATCGTTTTTTTCGTGAAATACGGTGGCCCGTCCGGTGGGTCCCTGCTGTCAGGTGGAGGAATCATTATTTTGCGCGTAATAAGGAGGCACTTCCTTGCGGCGACCATGGACCCAACTTTCAGCCTCTCCACGTACAGTCCACGTCCGATGGAAGTCATTCCTTGACCACGTTGACCACGCCGCACCGAGAGCACCATGGCGGTGGATGACGGCGAGGCCTAGAAAGGGGACGACTCGGAGCCGGGGAAGACGCAGCAGTGGATGCCCATGCGAAGAGGAGTACGAGGATTCACTGGTTCGGCTGCGGTGTGAGGTTGCTGTCGCCGCAGAATAACAGGGGGTGTGGGTGTGAGGCCTGGACTGCGGTGGGAGTAGTAGGGGGCGGTGAGGCCTCCGCGGCATCACAGCCGGCCACGGGAGGCAGGAGCACGCGACACGACCGGCGCTGGTTTGGGCGGCTGGAGCAACAAGACCAGAGGTTGAAGAAGCACTACGGCCATTGGATGAACATCGTACGGTAACAGGAGCTGGAATCGTTCATATTGACTAAGTTGACAAAGCCCTCCGTCCCCGTCAACTTGGTAGGCCCACAAGTCAGCCTCCCACTATGCTGGGTTCCAACTGGCTGGGGGAGTATTCATTTTTTTGTGTGTAATAAGGAGGCACTTCCTTGCGTGCGAAGATAGCTGGTGGGTCCGAAATGTCAGCTGGGGGCACGTTTTTTTGGCGAAATACAGAGGCCCTTCCGGTGGGAGAATAATTATTTTGCGCGTAATAAGGAGGCACTTCCTTGCTGCGGTCGTCGACCCAGCTGTCAGCCTCTCCACATACAGTACATGTCCGATGGAAGCCATTCCTTGACCACGTTGACCACGCCGCGCCGAGAGCACTAGGGCCGTGGACGACGACGAGGCCTAGGAAGGGAACGACATGGAGGCGGGGAAGACTCGGCAGTTGTTTCCCATGCGGAGGGGAGTACGACTGTACGAGGGTTTACTGGTTCGTGTGCCCTCGCCGGAGAATAACAGCAGGTGTGGCCGTGTGGGTGAGTGGAGGGATGGCTAGGCCAGCAATGGGAGTATGGTGGGGCGGTGAGGCCTGCGCGGCAGCATAGCCGGCCGCGGGGAGGAGGGAGCAGGTAGTCCCGCCGACGCTTGTTTGAGCGGCTGGAGCAGGAAGAGCAGAGATTGAAGAAGCACGACGGCCGTTGGATGGACATCGTACGGTCACTGGAGCTAGAATCGTTCATATTGACTAAGTTGACAAAGCCCTCTGTCCCCGTCAACTTAGTAGGCCCACAAGTCAGCCTCCCACCATGGTGGGTCCTAGCTAGCAGGGGGAGTATTCATTTTTCTGTGCATAATAAGGAGGCACTTCCGGTGGGTCCAAGCTGACGGTGGGGGGGGCGTTTTTTCATGAAATACGGTGGTCCGTCTGGTAGGTCCCAGCAGTCAGGGGCAAACGTTTTTTTTTTGCAAAATACGGTGGCCCATCCGGTGGGTCACAACAGTCAGGGGAGAAACTCTTTTCCGCGAAATACTGGTGGCCCGTCCGGTGGGTCCCTGCTGTCAGGTCGAGGAATAATTATTTTGCACTTAATAAGGAGGCACTTCCTTGCGGCTGCCGTGGACCCAGCTGTCAGCCTCTCCACGTACAATACTCTTCTGATGGAAGTCGGTCATTGACCACATCGACCACGCGGCGCCGAGAGCACCAGGGCGGTGGACGACGGCGAGGTCTAGGAAGGGGATGACGCGGAGCCGGGGAAGACGGGGCAGTGGATGCCCACGCGGAGAGGAGTACGAGGGTTCACTGGTTCGGCTGCGGTGTGAGGCTGCCGTCACCGCAGAATAACCGGGGGAGTGGGTGAGTGGAGGGATGGCCTGGCCAATGGTGGGAGTAGTATGGGATGGCGAGGCCTCCGCGGCAGCACAACCGGACAAGGGAGCAGGAGCATGTGGCACGACCGGCGCTGCTTTGGGCGGCAGGGGCAAGAAGACCAGAGGTTGAAGAAGCACAATGGCCATTGGATGGACATCGTTGACCACGCCACGCCGAGAGCACCAGGGCAGTGGACGACAGCGAGGCCTACGAAGGGAACGATAGGGAGCCGGTGAAGACACGGCAGTGGCTGCCCACGCGGTGGAGAGTATGAGGGTTGACTGGTTCAGCTGCCGTCGCCGAAAAATAACAGGAGGTGTGGGTGAGTAGAGGGATAGACAGTTTAGGGATACTATGATGGGGCCGTGAGGCCTGCTCGGCAGCACTGCCGGCCATGGAAGGCGGGAGCAGGCAGTTCCGACGGTGCTGGTTTGGGCGGCTGGGGCAGGAAGATCATAGACTGAAGAAGCACAATTGCCGTTAGATTGGCATCTAACGGTCTGACGTTGGTAGAGTCGATTGTTGACTTAGTTTCTTTTTTAAGAAACCTTTTGTATGCATGAACTTAGTAGGCCCACAAGTCAGCCTCCAAATCTGTGGCAGACAACATAAAGCCCATTTGCTATTTTTTTACAATTTGCAGCCCATTTTCTATTTTTTATAATTTGCATCCCATTTGCTAATTCTTAAGTAATTTATTACAGCTCATTTTCTGCCCAGGACCACGGTCAAAAAGTTCAACCTTATTTTGCATATTTCGGTGGAGTCCAAACTGTTGTAATCCCGAAATGATAAACATTTTTTAAGAACTTATTGATTTGCTAAAAAAATTGTTTTGTTTTTGTAAGCAAATAAGACATGGGACAATTGAGTTGGTTTAAGGGAAAACTAGTGGTAAAAAAATCAGCGCTTGGTGGGAAAAAACAACAAAAATAAGGATGTAAATATGAAAAGGGAATTTTATGTGTTTTCAATATAATGATACGTGTATATGAACTAGTAAAACTATAGGTAGAGATTAGAAAACGGATGTAGGACATGCGTTTCAAGAGGAAAATAGAACTGGGTTGTGTGTTTGATTCAGTAACAAAACTGCCTGCGGATGTTGTAAGACAAAATATAAAAAACGCTGGCGGGCTAGAGGCCAGTAGATACCTGCTAGATCTTTGTGCCCCGTTGTCGTCATAGGCTGGGCCTGTTAAAAACAAAACCAACCCTGGTCAGTCTACAACCCAGTTAAAACTTGCTCGACCTGAAAAAACAATATACGTGCTCAATAAACGAGAGAATTCTGCAAGCGCAGACTGATAACTGGGACGCAGCACAGATATTGTTTTTTTATCGTGATAATAAGTGCATGCACTTGTTTCGAAAAAACTGCAGAACTGGGAATTCGAACGCCGGGTGCTTATGCTACCCATCAAATAAAAATCAGGTGCCTGAGAATTCGTTTCGAAACAAATGATTCAGCTTTATATCCACGTCGACCCTCGGCATGATGGTTGGAAGCAAATGCAAGTTCATACCAAAGATCGTTAACAACAATACCAACTTGCGGACGAAAAGGTAGTACAACTACCAATACCAAACTACTCCTGGCCCTAGTGTTCGTCTGGTAGAAAATCTTGCAGAGGACCAGCTCCCGCTCCTTCTCTTGCTCCAGGTCCCCGATGTGGTACTGGTGCATCACCCAATTGGTCCTCTCGCTGGTCGGTTCTTGTTGGTGTGCAGCACCGTAACCTTTTTTTGCCCGTGTGCCGCCGCCGACCATCACATGCAAGGTATTGCCGGCCTTGTGCCACATCGTAGCGTGCCGACTCGGCTGTATGTTGCGACGCCGCCCACGCGCTCCCTTTTGAACGCCTCGAATTATACTGAAGAAATGCTTCCTTAGGCCACTCAAGGTGATACCGCAGATTGTGGAATACAGGTTTTAGTGTACCTAGTTGGCATTTTCATAACATCTTTGGCATGTTGCAGTCACTTGTTTCACTTTTTATTAACTGTCAAATTGTAATTGTTTCACCAGGTCTGCGTCTAAAAAGAAAAATAGACCTATAAATAAAGGAATATGTTTGTGCAAGTAGATGGCCGAATGGCGTCTTACCTGGAAGTTTCTCAGGTTGGGTGTAGCATATGCCGTGCTCGCTGTCAATGGTTGGTATGAATAAATCGATGAGAGATTGAAATCTCGCGCTGTCAACACTCACTTTGGCCTCAAGGTGCTCGATCAGCTCCTGATCTGTGGGATCGAACTTGACGCTAGCCGGCAGCACCGGCCAATCCTTCTTCAACTTGCATCGGCAATTCCAGTTATATGGTACTCAATGTATGACCAATCGACTGTTTTAAGTGAATGATGAAAGATTTTGACAGAGTAAAAACTCGCGCTTCTTTGACAGTTGTACGAGAGTAATTGCCATGCCGTTTTGCAAGGGCGCTTGTAAAAACTCTAAACTCTATTCTCCTCTTATTTAATGGATGAGGCAAATCTTTTGCCTTCGTTTCGGGAAAAAAAGATTTCGACAGATAAGTGGTACTCCAAATCTGAAGTCCGGAATACCCGAACACGCCGCCGGGATTCTTGTGTCACCTCACGCGCAGCGTGTTGTCACGTCAATTCAATGTGTGGACATGATGAATAATTTGATCGACGTATACTAGTACTGCTAGTGTACAACTTACTAGTCATATTTAGTGTCACAATTTATACATAGGTTTAACTAACAAGTACGCACTTGAAGCCTAACTGATATATATGTATATATATGGCTTCTGCACAACATCTCCATCATTATTATCAGTACATCCTATGCAGGTGAGTTAGGATGCACTTGATCCAAGGAACCAGAGGAGTGCTTCAAACTAACAACAGTACATAATATCCAACAAAAGAGGGTCGTGCTACAGCAGCAAAATACATGGCTCGGTCTAGATATCAGCACGGATCAAGTTGTGCATATTTTCTGTTGGCATGAACCACATCGCCGCATGTCGGGTTTGCAAAAGCCATCCATCTCATGGAAGCTTGATGCCATTCACACACTGAAGATTACCTGGCAACAAGCTATGTCGACGAATCTCTGGATATGGGTGTCAGTGTCAAAACCGGCGGATCTCGGGTAGGGGGTCCCGAACTGTGCGTCTAGGCGGATGGTAACAGGAGACAAGGGACACGATGTTTTTACCCAGGTTCGGGCCCTCTCGATGGAGGTAAAACCCTACTCCTGCTTGATTGATATTGATGATATGGGTAGTACAAGAGTGGATCTACCACGAGATAAAGGAGGCTAAACCCTAGAAGCTAGCCTATGGTATGATTGTTGTAATGGTTGTGTTCTACGGACTAAAACCCTCCGGTTTATATAGACACTGGGGAGGGCTAGGGTTACACAGAGTCGGTTACAATGGTAGGAGATCTACATATCCGTATTGCCAAGCTTGCCTTCCACGCCAAGGAAAGTCCCATCCGGACACGGGACGAAGTCTTCAATCTTGTATCTTCATAGTCTTGGAGTCCGGCTAACGATGATAGTCCGGCTGTCCGGACACCCCCTAGTCCAGGACTCCCTCAATGGGGATTCATGAGACCCATGGTATGATGTGTAAACACAGCCCCCCTCGCGAATGGAAGTTGCATAGCACAGTAATCATCGCCGGTGATATGATTGATGATTGGTTGGATGATCGGATAATCGAGCCCGAGGAACAAGGAGTGGTTGCCGAGGCTGTAAACCCGCCTCCAGTTGAATACGCCTGGCCCAACGGACCTGGGATCTTTCTCGAACACGAAGCAGCCATAGCCATCAATGTCACGAATGCCCCACGCATTGTACTGCATGTAGTTTCATGTAATGGTTTGGTCAATTTGGTATGTGCGAATGAGCATCAAATGACCGCCGTCAGCTGAACGAGCGATAAACCAAGACCCATCGGCGGTATGATTCCGTGTCCCGAATCATGAAGGCCAGCGACGGCGTCTGCTGCAACAATTCAAATTGGAGACCAAAAGGACAAAAATAAACAATGATGTTCAGAGTATGTGTGGAATTAAGATTATTATAACAGTGACACATATCATAGATAGAGAATTGCAATGTCGTGGTCATAATCATACCCCACGTTAAAAAAATAAGCCAATGGCTTTCATATTCTAGCAACATGTCATGGTTCAAACATCACGTAACAATGAGAGGAAAACAGCTATGACAGCGCCTACTCATATTCTACCATAGCACTTACTACTACTATTCTCATATCAACTCTAAGCAATAACATGCGTAGTTATAAAAATCTAGTAAACGAGAGTAACATATAGCAATCATGATGTTATGCTCATAATATGCATTCTAACAATCATTAGATGCCAATTGTTCTCATATCAACTCTAACAATAACATGTGTGGTCATAAAAATCTAGGAAATAAGAGGAACATATAGCAATGATGTGGTTATAGACATGCTATGCATTCTAAATTTGTAACAAATGAACAGCAATGATTCATAAGGTAAAGATGAGATGAGATAGAACAATTACACGACGATAGATTCCACCAAGATAGGCAGCCAATCTGCAAGGCCGATCACAGTAAACGATGCCATTGTGCACTATAGCATCAGACAGAAATGTTGCCTCAACAGGATTGATGATGAGACATAACCATGTATGGCGATCGGATTCCAGATAGACTAATCCAATGTTGTACAAGGCAATGAGCTTGTAATCCATGTAGTCTTCTGATGGTGTGGGCACTTCGCAGATTACAACTTTCTGCAAACAGAGGTAGAGCCAAAAGCTTGACGCGTCTCGTGCGTAGTAGGCAGGAGTGTCCGGCGGGCTGCGAGGCTCGATGTCGGCGGTATCCAACGATGGAAGGGTGATCTCTCGCTGGGTGTAGATATCCACGAGACGCCACGGACTACCGGTGTGGTGGATGAGGACGATCCAGTTGCCTTCATGCCCGCCTAGTAGTGGCCCCGCATGAAGGACAGGTGGACGGGTAGTGGTAGCATGTCGAGGGGCACCACGGCAACCTCCGTAGGATAGTCAAGTCGGTGTCTGGACCACCTGCGAGGATTGGGCATCAGTAAGCAGGGTGTCTTGAAAAGAGCCGGCCGGCTGCAGACGAGTAGACGGTACAAAGACACCGAGCATGCGGCCAGACGGATGGTGCTGAGTAGGTCCATACGACTACAGATCTGCTCCAAGAGAACATCAGGGAGGGAATTCCAATCACGGCTCTGTGTGTCAGTCGATTCTGCCATTGGGGTTTTCGGTGCCTGCGAGCCAGTAGGGAAGTGGATTCGGGCGAGCGAGCGAATAAGCTTCTCCTCGTGTGGCCGAGCAGTGAGCGGGGGGATGTGGTACGCGCGAGCTACCAAGGAAGATGGCGCGGGCGAGCGAGCAGTGAGCGGGGGTAAATGGTGTGCGGCCGACGATGGGGAAGAGAGGAGGAAGAAGAGTGGAAGACGGGGAAGAAAGTGCATTAAATCTCAATTCTACTAGTACTACTACCAGGATATAGGCACCATCCTCCGGAGTGTAAATAGTTACACTGATGACATGTGGGTCTACCACAAGAGGGCCCATATGCCAGTTAATGGAGGACACAGGTGCGTTGGCGTATTTCTTGAAGCGTGTTTCATTGGCAAACATGATGGCAGATCTTGGGTAAGGCTGATTTAGTAACACCAACACGCTGGTTCAGCTTATTAATTACGTGTCCCATCTGCTGCAGCGTGTATTGTCACTTCACTGCGAAGACTAGTTGAATAGTTCTCTCTGACCGAGATGGGGAATGATGGATCGCGAGGATTTCCTTTCTACAGTATCCCTATGCCTCTACGCTCACTTCACTCATTTTGCTCCGTACCTAGTCACTTGTTGAAATCCGTAGAAAGACAAATACACCATATTTGGGAATAGAGGGAGGCTTTTACTCCGTACTGGAGTATTTGGGAACAGAGGGAGTATCACCATATGGAGGGAACAGAGGAAGTTTGAAATATGAACATGTCAATGGGAGGGAGTAAGCCCCATGCATGCATGCGTGCATGCATGCAACATGCAACACTCACACGTACTCCACATGGACGCACGCAACACTCACGCACCCATGCGGCACACAGCACACGACGCAACACACACGCTCACGCTCAAGTGCTCAACCTACTCCCTACGTCCGTGAAAGACTGTACATTTAGAGATTTACACATTGACCAGGGTATAATTAACGCCCAAAAGTAGCAGACTTATGTGTGCATGCGACCATTGAGATAAGAAGAAATGAAGGCCGTTGCATGCTGTAATTATGATAGACATGTAGCCTATACCTATAGCACAAGTTGGTGCATTAGTCAATCAATATCGATTTAGATTAAAGGCTAAATGCATTGGAAGTGTAGATGTACATCATGTACTACTACACTCTTTGTTTTATAGCCGATGTACACTCTTTGTTGGAAGGCCGAGGGAGGACACGTGCATGCACTCACATACACAGCCAGGGCGGTTCGGGCGCAAGGGTTGGACTCATGTGGCGCCTGCGTAAAGTTTTGTTTAACTGATTTCTTTACTCCGCCAACTGACAGGTGGGGCCCAGAAACCAGGTGACAATTTAAGCAGTCAACAAAGTGCCATGTCGACTATGTGGCCGGTCCGTAGGGTGCAATACGGTGCTCTACTGTGATCTAGTGATCGTATAATCGACGCAAAACTATATATAGTGACCGTCAAGAGCGTATGTTACATACGTTGACCGCCAGTGTAGTTTTCTCGTTTCAAATTAAGCCTTATTAATCGGAAAGGACGCGGTATGGACTACTACTAGTACTAGTACTACGTTGATGTGTCCCGTCAACTCGCCGAACGAGGAGAAGCTTGCTTACTATGCCTCTCCCTCGCCCACGCGCGCGGTGGTTCGTAGTACGAGGAGAGGGTTTTGACTACAACACCCTCCCCCTCTTCCTCTCCCTCGCCCTCGCCCTTGCCATCGCGGTGGACGTGCAGCAGTTCAATCGGTGTCAGATTGCCAAACACATATTGTACTATAGTATCATCATTGTTGGACCTTCCGAAGAGGCGAAGAGGCAAGTGCAAGGTTCACACGAGTATAAACTGTTGAACCTCCCGAAGAGGCAAAGAGCCAAGCGCAAGGTTTTATAGGAGTTGTCGTCCTAGTAGGAGTGTACTACAACTATAGCAAACGATGCTACTATATGATGCCGCCACGTCACGTATATCCACAGTTGTGCCACCTTTTTTTTCTCAAAGAGCATGTTGGAGCCCGTGCAACAACCACACAAGTTGCACGTACACATAACACATTTACTAGTAATAAATTCTAAAGGACAAATGCCAGTATGCCACACAAGTTCATCTCCAATTCATTTGATAAATTTGTGCACGACTAGTCTACATATATTCACATTGCTACCGTTCACAATTACCGTACTCCACTTACACGTTATAGATGGGCTACATGCATGTCCTCCTCCAGATTCCAGTCCCAGGTGTTCTTCATGGATGGCACGATCCATAACGGTGGGCAACGGGAATCGTTGTCGCAGCTTTCTAGTCCGGTTCCACACGATGGAGACTCATCCAAGCTGAAGCGACATAAATCAGGGATAGTGTGTCCCAACATGTCGTTCATCCGGCGGTGCGCAATGAAGACACAACCATGCTTCATGAACGGCAGGCCTTCCATGTCGTGTACGGAAGGTGGCATCTGCTTCACAATGGGGTAGCTGTCCCCGATGAAAAGCGAGTACTCTCCAAGAGTGTTCCTCGGCACCCACGTAGCATCATGGGGGTCGAACTCAGCGCCGTTCATCTGGTACACGCAGCATCCTAGATCTGGACACATGGTGACGTACATAGTCAAGGTCCATGCATAATAATGTTGTGCTCAAATATGGCGGTCAGTAATACTGTGCATCAAATAGTACTACTCCGGTATAGAGGAAGTAAAATAACCGGCTTATTATATATAGCCACTCTTGGCTACATGGATGAGATAGTAAGACATGGAAAAACAAAAATGGTGGCAGCTAGTGGGTTCAAGTCTTCAAGGGCCCAGCTAGCTATACGTGTCCTGCAAGGTAAAAAGTACTCCTACTAGTAGTACTAAGTATACTACTAGTACAACAATGAAATAGAAGGCGAGAGGGTTAAAAAATGGAATACTTGGGTAGATGGTGATGGTCCGATCGTGGTAGATTGTGTGACCATGTTGCACATCAGTGGTACCATGGGTAACGACTGCTAAGATAGTTGATCCCAATATGCCAAAGTCAACTACAAGGTTCTAGGTTAGACCGAATCGCGGATGCAAATGCACATCCAGGATCGGCGATCTTATTTTGATCAGGGGATGACTGGTCCCTGCAAAATAATGGAGTACCGCTAGGGATGCAAATGATGGTTTGTGCATTCTGTTTGTAATCTCCCGTACCGTAGGATGGCAACCAGATGAAACAAGTCCCCTGGCTTGTCACCGCGAAGATGCGGCCTAGATGGCGCACGGCGTCTTCGAACGTGCAGCGGTACAAATCTGCCGCCGCCAACATGCTCCCGCCTCTACCGGTACTGCGTCTTGCATTGATGGTAATCCTTATGTCGAACACCGCGATGAGATAGTAATCATCGTAGCCGCGTCGCTTTGTCGGCGGGTACGCAATTGCTATCTTCTTCAATCTCATGTAGGCATCATCATACGTATTCAAGCCTAGCCAGTCCGGAAGGCCGATCCCAATGGTGGAGAAGGGGTCTACCAGAACGGCCGCACTGCTGTGGATGTTGTGCAAAATGATGGTGGTATCCGGCCGAAGGTATGCAAGCCAATCTTCGTTGGCACCGACCCAGACCTATATATAAGACGGTGGGCAGCGGAGAAATTACAGGATGGAAATGGAATAACTAAGTACTACATGATCAAACTCCATTACTGACCTGCTCATCGGACAAAATCCGACTACCTCTCAACGTTGGAAACTCTATCGGAGTCAACGTGCAACCATGGCCAGGGAGCGGTGGACTGTTCGAAGGATTATCCCATAGAAGAACCTTCTCCTCGAGGACGCATTGAAGACCAACAAGCATGGCCTTTTCCCAAACCTGTTTAAGGAGCATCTTGAAAAAGTTGGTACAAGAAGCACCGAGTCTTGCGGCGGTGAGGACGTCGGAGCGGCGTGTGATTTATCCCAGAGGATCGTCGTCCAAGGTCTCCCAGCCCCGACGAGGAGGAGAACCGCCTGGCGAATCCATGGGAGCAGCAACGAACTGCCTTCTCTTCGGGGGGAGGGGAACTGGTGAGGAGGAGATAAGAGCGTAGTAACTGCAGGGCCTCGTCCCTTCCAACTGTAGATCGTTCCTCGGCGAAGGGGTGAGGCTATTATTTACTACTAGTACTAGCATTATGGAATGTTATGGGATTGCATTATATTGTAAATAATAGCACTAGTAAGAAATTTTTGGCACTAGGTAGTAGTTTTTGGCGTGGATTAAGAAATTTTGGGTATGTTTTTGCCATTTTTTGTACACGCCAACTAGTGTCAAAAAACGTCTTACATTATGTGATGTAGGAGTACGTACTCATACTGTAGAAGTACCAGTACTACTTTTCTCAACTACGAGTATTAGTGCGATGTACTGTACTTCTAGTCTAGTATAGTGCACCAGTTTTGAACTCTTGAATCTCAGGGCCAAGGAGCTACAGTTGGAAGTGGAGGGTACTACTGTTCTCTAGAACCATCGCTGTACTATCAATGCAGGGGAAATACACCTGCGTAGTGGCCTAGTGGGTACTCTCGGTGCTATATTCAGACGCTCCTCTCACGTAGGAGTAGCTGGCCTACTCAGCCGCTCCTCTCACGTACACACTAGCAGCCTGTTTATCAGCGATGGTTACTGCGGTCTGTGGGGGAAGAACATTTGAGTTATTTGATACAGCGAGACTATGCTTTTCGCTTCCATTTGTGGAGGTGTAATGGATCTCGTCGAACTTTGTTAGTAGTTCCTTCTTTATGAATGAGATGAAGCAAAGCTTTTGCCTCCATTTCAAAAAAAACACGTCAAGAAGAATTTCTTTTATAGTAGAGCCGATAATGGAGTGAAGTCCATGCGTCCAACGCCACAAGCTACAAAGTACTAGTAGTACAGCACTTTACATAGAGTACAGAGCCATATTGCGGCAGCCCGGATGCCAGCTCCGTCCGGCACTCGCGGCCGCTAGCTAGCCAAGATAGCTCCGTCCAGCTGCTTGTCTGCAAGGTTTGCTAGCTAGATTGGCACGGCAGCGCGGCGGCTTGCTCAAGCTGCAGCCAAGGCCAAAGCTAGCTATCTCGGTCGCGAAGGCTAGCGCAGCTGCTTGCTCGCCGTGAGTCATGCTCGGCCAGCCGCCAACCTGCAAGGAGGAGGCAGCAAGGCGTCTGCCCGTCCGACGAGCGGGCGGCCAACTCGCCATCACCGAGCCACCGATTTAACACACATCGATCTGTTTGAAGTAGTGTTCAGGAAAAATAATGATTTGAGGGGGAATAACAGGATAGAAGGTCAGATGTGGGTCCCTCGTGTCAACGGTCAAACAAAATGTGTTGGTTTTATCTACCTCGTCAGCACTGACGTGTGGGCCAACCCAGTCATAAATGGGTTTAAACGAACCTAATCGGTAGGAGTACTAGGTACTACCTCTCTCTCAATTTACACGGCGTGTGCGTACCCCTAGGTCGTCAATTTGACCAACCTAGTACAAGTCATATATTACAAAAAATATACCAACATAAACTATGGAGTTTCTACTTTCAAAAGGTATAATTTTTGTGTTATATAGTTTATATTAGGGTGATAAAATTGACAACCTAGGTATACGTGCAAGACTTATAAACTGAAACGGAGGTAGTAGTAGTTTTTGGCGTGGATTAAGAAATTTTGGGTATGTTTTTCCTATTTTTTGTACAATAGATTCTTCCTAGGGCCGGTTGAAAGTGGTAGTTTTTTGTTAAATACTCCACATATTGTAAGTAGGAGTGAAAGTTAAGCTTTGGAAGCCAATAAGCAAGGCTAGTTACATAGTGCATATGTGTACATGATTGAAAGTAAATATCAACCATGAGTGACTAATATCTTGATGGAAAACTCGAAACTATCGAATACTAGAAAAAAAATACATGGTTGGAAATACTAGCAATGTTCATGTCCGTTGCAACGAATCATAATTAGAATAATACTTATTCACAAACTTGGTACAAAACACCCTAATTTTGATATACATATGTATTATTATGTTTCAATTATAATATATTCCTTGGGCTGTTTTGGTGAGGTCAGGGAGGGATGTGGTTGGTTTTAAGATACTAATTATGGGTTTTTCTGCAAATTGGTACACAAGTGGGATGTTGGTGAGAAAAGGCAACAACTTACCTCACAATCGTTAGATGTAGATCTAATGGTCAGAAACGACGGATGGCGCATACACCAAAGATCACCAACTTAGTCTTGTGTAGGAGTACTAGCAAGATCCGTGCATTAACGGAACTTCAAGATGCATTTTTTATAAAAACACTTGTTGTGATTGACCCTTGCAGGAGTAATCCCATGTGTAAAAACTAATGATATCTCGAGAAATATGAGATAAGGTGAAGAGGAGTTGGGTGTGGTGGTGGTTGGTGGTCGGACAGAGCGGAGGCATTGGGATTGACGACGCCGGCAGCGGCCACTAGGCCAGTTTGTTCCAGAGGCTTCTTTTCTTAATTGCTCAACAATGAGGTTTGTTGGAGATAAGGATGAACGGAGTGGGGTGTGGGTATCTTTTTGTTTAATTTCCATCCGTCAGATATAGATCAGACGGTCTATATTGCAAGATGGCACACGTACCATCATCACCAACTCGGTTTTTTATAAAAGGAGAAATATAAGTATGGAGATACAAACGTATTATCGATACTTGCTTCCGTAAACTAGCATCTACATTCTATTCAACGCCTCGGCATGTGGGGCCTTAGCACAATGACTTCTCGACTACGTAAAACAAAGATTTTCCTGTCGCCGACAAGGAGGGGGTGACGGCGGCGCGCTTTTTGGCTTGCTCTAGTCCTAATAGTCATACTAGGTGGTCTAAGAACGTGTAGATTTATTCTTTTTCACGTCTCGTGTTCGCCGTACTGCCACGACTGTTGATGAGTAGACGGTAAGTTATTCACAGGGATACCCTTGTTGAGCGTATTTGCGAGAGAGAGAGAGAGAGAGAGAGAGAGAGTGCGTGTGCGATATGTTAGAGACTGAGGCAATGATAACAGATTCTTTGTGTCTATGTGTGTGGAGGATAGAGAGAGACATGTACATGGGGCTTTGTGTTGTGTAACGTGGAGACACATATACATAATTAGAGAGTGAGTGGTGAGATAAACATGCGGACATGGGGATCCAGATAAATGGGTGTTTGTCCGTGTCTGTGTGTGTTTGTGCACGCGTTTGTGTGTGACAGGGAGAGACTGTATGTGGAGTAGAGAGACCACTGATGATGTAAACCTAGTATAAGGGAAGGGGGAATGGTGTGACATGTGTAGTAGCGAGATAGCACGGGTACGGGCGGGGGGAGCAGACTATTTGGAAGAGACATCGAGTGTGTGGGTGGGAGAGGGGTGTGAGAGCGAGAGAAAGAGAGAGCTAGCGAGAGAGAGAGAGAGAGAGAGAGAGAGAGAGAGAGAGAGAGAGAGAGAGATAGAGAGAGAGAGAGAGGGCGAGAGGGGTCGTTTGTGTCCATAAATGGCATATAGATAGGGAGACAATGTTGATGCTGTCCGAATTGGCCTATGAACGGAGACGCAGGGGAAGCGAGTCATCGTGTGTGTGATAGGGACTTCATGAGAGATCTAGAATAGATGGTGTAGAGAACAATGTGCGAAATCGAGAACGATTATACATTAGGAAGCTATGCAAAGAGTCACGACATATATGTGTACAGGGAAGGAGCTGGTGCGGGTCCCCATGTGGGAATGATAGAAAGAGGAGAGTGGTGCACAAGGAGACAAAGTGTGCTTGTTTGCAGTGGGGGTGGTGTGTGAGGTGAGTGCGCGAGAACCACATAACTAGGGAGACAGACGTTTGGGGGCAACGTTTTGTGTGTATGGGAAATATACACTCTATATAGTGTGTGTGCTTGGGTAAGAGAGATAGCGGGAGACCTAGAGAGTGAGGGAAGAGATGTGTGCATGCCCTGGAGACAAAGTGATAGAGACCTATGTTGGGGTCCGAACTTTACAAGAGAGAGGGGTGTTAATGTGCTCGTGTGTTGGTGTCTAGGGGAGAGAACGACTTCTCTATGTGTGTGTGTGGTGGTGGTGGGGGTGACTTCAGATAAAGAGTGACGTATCTATATTTGAGGGACTTTAGCATAATTAAGATATTGTGCACTCATGGTTGATCAATTTGTTTCACAGTTTGTACTATGAGATAACGATACTTTTGAACATGCGTGATATACCTTGATGTACCAGAATTACAAACCTAAGATTGGAATTTTGGAATTCGACTCCATCATTAGCTTTTGTAATTCATTTAAACGGAGGTACATTTTTTAAGGCGGAATTTCGTGATTCCAAATTCATATATCAAACCTAGAGATATACACATACGGGCATGTTCAAACTTTATAATCATTCACTTTATTTATACACATACACATTTTTGCTTTTGTCATCATATTTAGGATAAACACATTTGGAATTTAATTTGGATTGGATCGTATGATGGTATTTGCTTGTAGTAGCTCAATGATCCATATTTGAATTGAATGGAAAATCTAAGTTTCGAGTTGGAGACATTGATTTTCAAAACTTGCACATTTGTTTGCGTGCAAAACAAACAAATTGTCGGCCATGATATCATAGTCGGCCGTACGAGAGCAGAATACTATAATTTTAGGCGCCAAAAGCTTTCAAACTTCCCGCTGACATCGAAATATCATGCGCCCGAAAGTTTAGCCCTGCGATATTCCTGTTTTACCCCTGCCACACGAACGGAAAAGGGCTGCTTTGGTAACTCCATTGTTTTCCCCTCTTTGCCCCCAACATTCTTCCCCAGAGCCCCTCCCCTTCCCCTCCCCGACCCCCCCCCCCAACCACAGCAAGCCGCCGAATCTAGTCCTCCGCCGCAGCGGTGGAGCTCACACCCCGCCGGATCTACCTTCCGCACCTTGGAACCCCCAACTGCCAACTCACCACTTCACCGGAGCTGCTTCAGCGACTGGCTTGTCCACCGCTCCAGATCTCCTTGACCGCCATCATGGTCCACTGCACCGGATCTGCTTAACCGGCACCCTCGTCCACCATAGCGTAGGCCCTTCACTGACTCCCTCGTCCGCCCCTTCGCTGGCCCTTCATACTAGCCCTCGTCCTCGGCAACAGATCCGCCTCACCGAAAGCACTGTACAACGCACCCACCGAAGCCTTCGTCCACTGCACCGGACCCGCTCCACGGACGAACTCCACCGGCCCTGCTTTACCGACGCCGCAGCCTCATCAGGTTATTTCGATTTGTACTCTTTCGGTTTTTCTCTTTATCGTGCAACTGTTCACTTACCACAGATGAGCTTTCTTGTATGTCGACAGGCGCCGCAACCGTAGCACCGGAGCCGCTTCAGCGACGGCGACAGCCGGTCCAAACTCAAACAGAACACGAGCACCATCGACGATCCTTAGCTATCAAGTATGACAACGATACACATACGCCATCGAGAATCAGGTACTATCATCCAATGGCCGGCGCCTTCGTTCACTTTCCTAGCATAAGCACCGCACCTTTGAATTTCTTCAGGGCATCATTCAGTTTTTCATGAGACGCGTTATTCTACTTGCACCTGTAGGGCCATACTTCTGGCAGTGAACATGTTACATGTGCTAAATTACATACCAGTGCACATATAGTTAATATGCTTTAGTTTTGTTCTGATGCCACCTGTTGGTTCCATCAGACTGGTTAATGTTCTCTATGCTTAATTACACATCAGCAAACTAGCATGTGGTTCCGCTGCTTTTTGTTTGTTTTACCCTACATTTTCTGATGCTAGCTATTACATCACTACTCCGAGCCTCTGTTCATTACTTGTTTGTGTGTTCTTGATCTTCCCAAGTTGCATGACTAATTTGATGCTTCCATTAATTATGGATCTGCCAACCCCATCAAGCAAAATATTTGTTCTTTTGGGGCTGGCACCTCAAACAAGCATAAAAATAGAGGGAAGCAGATATATTGTCGTGTATGCACACACCCTTCTTTCATTAGTTTAAATGAACCATTGATGATCAATTCGGACCAGTGCATGCGATTAAATTAATTTTACCTAAATAGATGGTGCAGAATAAACTACAACAACTAGATTTGCAACCACGAGATGTCGATTTATATTTTCAAAGAACATTGCAACATCAGCTAGGCTTCACAAAGAACATATGGTAAGCCAATGTGTTTTAGTACATGTGAAATGTAATGCGAGTGGGCTGCTTTCTTGGCTTATGCCCTCAACGTGTAATCCTACCGAATTACAAATAGTTCAGTTATCGCTTTGCTGTATTGCTTGATTCAATGCTTGTTTGTTGTTACGCTTATACCGAGTTGGTTAATATGTCGCTAAAGGCTCATTGTACTATCATAAAGAAATGCATGCCTATTTCATTTGACTCCTTAACTTTTCCTCTCAACTTCATCACAAGACTGTCTTCGTAGTTTATATGAGGCCACACTGTTAAGAGCTTTCTCAGATTATTTCAACTGCTTAGATGCCTTGGCAACTTAAATAGAGCGGTTGTACACTCCCTTTCAACTAGGAATGTCAACTGGGTCCCGTTTAATCCCGATTAAAGTCCACTTGTGGTATGATAGTTCAGAAGAGTTTTTGTTTTTTGAGGAAAATGAACTAGGGAGGTAGCAAAAACTAACTAGATGGGACTGGCGGATGTCGTTTATTTGCCACTTACATCCCTAGTTTCATCTTACCATTTTAATTTCTTTTCGGTTGATGCTGCTTCGAACCATTCAAATATAGTTTGCCATGCTCGGCAATAATTCGTCTGTCGTTTACCATGTAAGCTTACTGCCTGGATCATACGATAACTATCTCTTACTTATGTCCAGCGGAAACCTTTCAGGATGTCGTTCACACTAGGACACAATGTACAACGCCAGAATCTATTTGTGGAAGCAATGCGCCATCCATGTTACCAGATGGTAGCAGTTCAGAGGCAACACCGCCGGAGAGCAGTCTGAGCACAGATATTATAGTGCTTGAGGCTCTACTAGAGGTAGAAAGAGATGGTGTGGCTGCCAAGAATGAGGTAATATTTATCTTGAGGCTGGAAATGACGGAATTAGTGGCACGCATTATGCAAGCAACCCAAGAATTGGAGGAAGTAAGAATGTTGCATCTGAAGACGGAGGAGGTCCTCCTGTTTCTGCTATCAGAAGCCCAAGGTAATCCCGGTTCTTCTTTAGATACCAGTTGAAATTGTCATTAGATTATTGTACTTGCATGTTGTGTCATGTCTCTGAATGGATTATGTTGCAAGACCCCCTATGTTGTCTGGAATTCCATGTTGTCCATGTGTTGTAATGATCCGAATTTTTTAGGCGAGGTAATCCTCAGTACTTGTATGATTGACATAAGGTGAACTGTTTTTCGTGTGAGGATATTGTATTGGATGAAATAACTGTTTGAATCTGAGTGTATCCAACCTACTGAATTCGAAGATCACGGCATTTCTAAATCATAATCATATATAAAGGTGGAATAAATCTTTGTTGTGGTGTTGAAGAAATAAATAACAAAACATATAATTATCTGTGGATATTCGTAATCGAATACAAATTGGATTTGAATTTAGTTTGCCAGGTCTCAGGGAAAATGTGAATGCTAATTCTCCCAAGTTTTGAACGAAGCGGTTAAACACCCACTATAATTTATGGGCTGCCCGAAGCAAGTGTTTGCAAGATGGAAATTACTGTCTACCCCTGACACTGAGTACATCCTTATCGACCGGATTTACACTGCTGTCGATAGGGGTAGACTAGTAACTTCAATCAGATGTGACACGACGGCCTCTGAGCCCATTCGGACACGGTGGGCGCCAAACGTGGGCGGCAAAACAGATTTGATTCAATCTCGTCCGAAAGACATGTGTCTCTTCCTCCATTTCCCCATTCATACACGATGGGCGGCAAAACAAACTCTCCTCGTCCCAAATCGATGTAGGCTAATATTTTAAATAGGGGCGGATGTGTAACTTCCATCAGACGTGACACAACCGCCCTACGTGTCAGCCCCGTTCATACACCGTGGCGCCAACCGTATGGCAAAACACCTCTCCTCGCCTCAAATAGTTACCGGCAAATATTTGGGAGATGCGAGATTACCGTCCTATCCCCAACCGGCGCGATGTCCGAAATTTTAAACGGGTGATAAGTTCGTAACTTTCCCCCATTTCAGAGAAGCGCGTCCCAAAGTTTGAGATCCCCCTCTCCTCCATTTCCCCATTCATACACCGTCGGCGGCATGACAACCTCCGCACAGCGGCCAGCCTCCTCCGTCCGCCACCCCATCCTCCACCTTGCCGGAGCCGCTACCCCTACCCCGTTGTCCACTGCAAGAGATGGACATCTCTCATCCACGGCGCTGGACCAGGATCCTTTCATCGCCTCCTCTCGCTTCATCGGCGCCGTCGTCCACCTTGCCGTTGCCGCTCTTACGACCGCCTCGTCCACGGCAACAAGATATATCCCCCGACCCGGCCGTCTGCCGTCTAAAGTCTTCTTCCCCGCCGCCGACAGCCATCGCACCCGCAGCACCCTCAACGTATCAGCATAGGCGTACACAGCGTCTCAAGAGAGGTGGTACTCTTCCATATGTTCTTAAGTTATTGATCTCACCAGGAAAATAGATCGCAATTTGTTTACTGTAATTTTCTTGTCCGTACCAAATCATAGTGGCTAGTTGAAAGCAAACATTGGTTGTGAAGTAGCTTTGTCCGGTTTGCACCTTCAGATCCGCCATGGCACGGGCACTATACTCGTAAAGCTTTTGGTTTCCCCCCTTTATATTCACTACCATCATCATAGGTGCTTTGTGTCATGCTAGCACTGCTCCTCAAGACCTCAACCCAAAGCTTACATGTTGAAATACGAATCTGATATGATGCTCATATCACTAAAACAGAGAACGTTTAATTGGTCACCTAATGTTCCTATATTCGTTTCGAAAAGCATGTGCACCACCCACTGGTCCAGCTAGTTTCACTTTCCTGATTTTTCTCTTGATGCTTAGGTTTTCCCTTTATCTACTCTACTATGATCTCGTGAGGTGCTTTCGTCAGATCTTGGCATTACTCCACCCTTCAAGCTAAACAACACAACACTCAGAATTCGAAAGTTTAGTTGTTCAAATATGATTGTGATATGATACTGATATTAGTTAACTGACACATTTAATTGGTTAGCTAAAGGTCCCACTTGATTTTCCAAATGTATGTCGCGACATATAGAGAGACAGCATAATTGCATTTCTTTGTCACTTGTTGACCGTACTTTCTTGTCCATACCAAATCTTAGTTGTTATTTCAAAGCAAACATCGGTTGCTAACTACCCTTTGCGCGGTTTGCAGCTTCAGACCCGCCATCCCACTGCCACGGTCAACACTGTACTCATCATGCTTATGTTTTCCCCATTTTATGATGACCAGAATCAGCCTACGTGGTTCGTGTCGTAATAGCACTGCCCCACCCATCGAGCTAAACAAGCTTAGTTGTACAAATGAATATATGATATTATTGCTGATATTAGTAAAACTGAGAGATGTTTAATTGGTGAGCTAAATGTTCCTACTTTAGTTTCAAAATGCATGTGAGCCACATATGGAGAGACCGGAAAGAATAGTATTTCTCTGTGCGCTCTGGTTCAGCATGGGTGGCCAACCGACATTGTATTGAAAGACTTGTAATATCTTCAATCTACTTGCTCTTCTGCTCTTCTTTAAGATGATACTCTTCTCTTGCGGTCGACTGGTTAGGTTGAGTTGTTCTCCCTTAGTATATTTTGAATCTATTAGGTCAGGTCGACTTGTTCTTCTTTACTATATGTTGAAGCTATCATCTTCGAAGTGTCATCACTTCTGGAGCTCTCATATTTTGAGTAGTAGGCCACATTATATTAATGCACACAACAAATTACAGCATGCATGGCATCTTTTAAAAGAATTACAGAGATAGCACAAAGGGGTTTACAGGGAGGCAATATTGGATTAGAATCACTTATGCATTACAAAGAAAATCTCACTTGTTTTTATGTTTTCATGCATGTCAGATATTGAACATTATCAAAATGAATATGAGAATGGGCGCACGAGAGGAATATTGTGGAACGATCCACTGGCTAACAAACTTGGCATGGTGGAGGATGGCCTATCTTATTCACCCATCAAGGTGCTTGCTCTAGCTTTGCAAAGTTGTATTGGTCGCACATATTTTGCATCCGACCTCTTGCATTAGTTCTACTTTGTTACACCATCTGCTTAGTTTAAGCATCATATATGATTATATGCCATACCTATCCATTTTCTGTACCTATTCCATGTGTCGTCACACTATGTTTTTCCAGTCAAATGTTGTTCTTTAGTAATAGATGTCCAAAAGGAAGAGGGTGAGTGCACATCCTCAAGGAGTACAAACTAGGTATTTGGAAAAGGTAGTGATACCTATTAAATCAGATAGATCAGCAGCCATAGAAAACACAGGCCCAACTATACCACACTTTACCCCTACTCCAGTGGCCAAACCCCTATTAGAACTGTTGGGAGCCCAGCGTCAGGTACTGTCTATGATATCAATTCAAAATTTGAACTCCTAAATTTCTGCTTGTGCCTTACCTTCTCTCTTGTATGAAAACTAATTTCAGATGAATCTCCTTGCTCAATCATACGATCTCAAAACAATAATGGGCTCTGCATTGCTCTCGTTAGTACCTCTCTCCCTTTTGCCTTGTAACGTTATACTTAATTAATTGCTATTTGATTATGTATCATCAGTCTGCACCTGAGCTTCATTATCCTCTGTTTCTTCTAATATTATTTGATCTATATTTACTCTTTGCAAAATGTAGAATAATGGCAACGCTTATAAAGAATTTTCTTTGGGGAATTTATTGAATTATCCTTCCATCAACATGGAGAAGGGCTTTGTCCAGCCCGTGTTAACATATAATGTAAGTTCATCCTTCTCAAGCCTTCAAAGTTTGTTCTAGTATAGATTTGGATAGGCATCATTTCCTCCACTGCTGTTTGCTTTGCTGTTTACATCTGATTGGATGTTTGCAACAATTACCAGTTTCAAATTGTAGTTGTAAAAACATGTTCCTTATGCAGTACAGATCCATTTATTTGCTTATATAATTGTGAAACCTGTTACGTGTCTCCTTGTTTCTCTTTCAGAGTCGTATCTCTTACGCTAGGCAGAACTTTAGGGAAGATAGTGAGCCAAACCATCTTGTGGACAGCGAGATGACCCCAAGGTCCTATCTTGATGAAGACAGTGAGTTGAAGCTACTCACCAGCAGGTGTGATACAACCTCTGTGCAGTCGCTGCCTCAATCAGTTCGACTTCTTCAGTCTCAACTTAAAGAGGAAAGGCTTGCTTCAGCTCAGCTCTGACTTGAAGTCAAAGATGCAATGAAGATGTCAGAGGACTGCCGTGCGCACCATCAAGCCTTAAATCTAGTGTTGATGCATCTATCGTTGACACAACTGAGGTCTACTCAGCTTCAGGCCTAGTGCCTTCTGAAGTGCTCTCTTTTTTGTAAATTCTTTTGTCGGCGCGTTTATTTGCACTGGTGGCGAACTTTGATGCCCAGTGGATGTAATATGTGATAGCCGTGATAGCCTAGCGTAAGTTGCTTGCTTATTTATTTCCTTGTTGTCTTGGAAATGGCCCAACGGAATAACGGGCCGTTAATGGGTATAAAGTGATACACTGTTCATTACGGGCCAGTTTCTCCATGGGCCGTTAATGGGTGTAAAGTGATACACTATTCATTACGGGCCATTTTCACCATGGGCCGTTAATAGGCCAAGAGTTACATAGGGCCTCATATGGGCCGAAAGACGTCATGGGCCATACATGGGCCGGCGAAAACGGGTCGAATCATATTGATGGCCCAGATGACGCTACTGGGCCTAATTCGGATAGGGCATAACGGGCCTTGGGTTAGCGGGATGTAAATGGGCTATATGCGAACAGGCCGTTAACAGGCTTTCCATGGGCTGGCCCGCCACCTTTTGACCAAGTCAAACGGGCCGGCCTTTTCACAGGAATGGGCCTCTATTGGGCTGTGCCACGTGTAGACGTATCATAGGCGCCTTCCGTCCAATGAGTGGATGACATCTGTCCCAACGATGAGCAGACACGTGTTTCCTCCAGCCAATGATGATTTTACACGTGGAAAATCCCCATTGGTCGGGGCTGTTAACGGGTTATCGGATCCAAAACCCGACCCGATAGCTTAACGGCGTTCCGTTACGGTGGATGCCACGTGTCGGTCACCCTTGACGAAAGCACTTCTGTGACGCGCGATTTATCGTCATGGAAGTGGACACTTCCGTGATGATAATTTTGGTAATGTCATGGAACACTTCTACGACAAAGACAGTATGACTATCTTGATTCATCATAAATTTGTCATGGATGTACATGCATGACAAAAAACGCGACCTACTGTGACAAACATGTATCATCACGGAAGTGTATTTTTTTGTAGTGTGATGGGTGTCCTAATCTTTGATGCCACCTTGCCAAGGAAGGTTTGATGGCAGAATAAACTTGACGACGCTTGTGAATAAGTGCTCCGGGTGTGATGGGGGTAGATCCCTCCAATGCATCTACCGTGATGAAAAAGTTCCCTCATTGCTCGGTCCTTTATAAAAAAGTAACGAGGGTGAGTTTCAAAGAAGACATTATTATCTATGGCTAAATGAGACATAGGTGCAAGATTTTTGTCAGCTTGTGGAACATGAAGGACGTCTTTAAGGACTAGATCACGTTTGAGATTAGGGGAATTAATGAAAGCTTGTCCAATGTGAAAATTATCCATACCTCCACCACTTGCCGCGGTGTGAATCTGGTCGCCGTCGTGGTATCTCTCTCGGAGCGCAAGTTGTTCTAACTCGCTGGTGACATGATCTGTTGCACCTGAGTCCATGTACCAAACGCCATCTCCTCCTCCTTCTTCACGGATGGATGCAGCAGCATGACGAGCGTCGGGGATGAAGTCTTCGTCATATCTGTGCCAATAGTCCATGACCTCATGGCCCGAATTCTTGCATAGTTGGCAGCAAGGACGACGATTTGAGGAAGTGCGGCGGCTGTTGTTGTTCTTGAAGCCGCCACCTCCCATGTTTTCGTTGAAGTCGCCACCTCCTGAGTTGCTGCCACCACCAGAATGAGTGCCCTCGCACTAGTAGTTGCCGCGGCCACGACCGCCGCCGCGAATCTGTCCCTGGTGACCGCGCCCACGGCCGTGCCCACGAGCAGTCGAGTTGATAGAGGACTGTCTGATGTTGGTGCCGTGAAGAAGAGCGAGGCAAGCATGAAAGCTCAAGAGCTGTTTGTACAGCTCCTGAACCGAGACTGGCTCAACCCTAGCCGACAGGGCGGACATGACTGGATTGTAATCCAGTTCGAGGCCATCCATGATCTTGGAGACGATCTCGGGATCGGGAAGGGGGACTCCGGTGCAGCATGCGACTTCATCTGTAAGAGTTTTGATTTTGCCAAGATATTCTATCATGGACATGTTACCTTTCTTCAGATTCGTGAGCTCGATGCGGGTGTTGATGGCCTGACTTTGGCTCTGGGTGGCGAACATGGTGTTGATGGCGCTCCATACTTCAGCCGGTGTCTGGAGCGTGGCAACTTGAGCAAGGATCTCATGGGACAGAGATCCCATCAGATACCCCTGGAGTTGTTGCTGTTGTGCATACCAGAGAGTTCAGGCGAAGTTGGCGACCTATTCTTCTTTGCCATCTTTGGTGATGGTGAGGGTGGCCGGTGGTTTCGGGCTCTTCCTGTCAAGGTGGTGCTCCATCTGTGCGCCTCTGATCCGCGGGAGCACGACGGCCTTCCATAGAAGGAAGTTTCCCCTTGTTAGCTTCTCCTATGGTGGTGGTCCGAGAGGAACAGAGCTGCTGCTGGATGATGACGCGAAGGTGGAGGACATGGAGGTGGAAAGCGCGCTTGTGGTGGAAGATAGGGCTGCGGAGGAAGACATGATCTCGGCCGCGGGAAGGTAGCTAGATGCGATCTTCGATCTGAGAGGAAGATGCTCTGATTACTATGTAAGTTGGGTTGGAAGCATTGAACCCTTTGTCTCGGGCCGCATGTTTATATATATTGGCAATGCCTTGGAGTACAAGAAGAGATCGGGAAGGATCGATCTCAGGGAGAGTTCGGTACAGGAGATAACGAGAGAGAGGAAGAAAAGGAGATAGAGATAGATTACGGTTTGAATGAAAATATCTCTATCCTATACATACTCTAACACGGCAACATATAGTTGTTAGCCCCATTAGGTGGCTAACGGTAGATTTTGTCGTCTTCCAGCCGACGGCATACATACACCTGCCTTTGCCGTCTGCCCTCTGACGTTAGCAGTCCTGTGGCTGCACGTCACTCATGTTCTATATTTGCCATCTGTCAGGGATGTCTTTGCCGTCTGCCAGCTGACGGTAGAATGACCAAATGGGTCAGACCTGGTGCTCCCAAGTTGCTGACACGTGGCACCTTTGCAGTCTGCCTACCGACGACAAAGGTCTTTGTCCTCTCATTGGTGACGACAAAGTGCTCAGATGCCACTTTTTGTCCGTCATATTTCCTGCATTTTCAAAAACACACACACACACACACACACACACACACACACACACACACACACACACACACACACACACACACACACACACACACACACATATATATATATATATATATATATATATATATATATATATATATATATATATATAGTTTCAAGCTAAAGCATAGGCCATGTATCCAACATCTAGCAGTCCATCAATGCAAGAGAACACATAGGGTATTAAAAGACCCAATACATACATAATTTCACGGAGTTCATCCATGTATACATACATAGTTTCACATTGTTCTTCTTCCTCTTCTTCTTTTCATCTTATTCTTCCTTCTTCTATTTTTTCTCTTCTTCTACTTATTTTTCTCTTCTTTTCTTCTTTTTTTCATCTTCTTCTTCCGAAAATCCATCTCTGCACCCGAGCTCATCTGAACCCATGCTGACGAAACAAATCAAAACAAATACTAGAAATATTCTATTTTTTTGTGCGGTAGACAATTTGATGCGTGAGGTCCGCTCCAATTTTCAAAGCATTTGGACATCTGAGGAGCTCTCAGCAAAAAAGACAAATGGGAGGTCTGTAAAAATGTTTACTATTCATGTACTATTTTGCCTGATTTGTCTTTTTTGCTGAGAGCTACTCAGATGTCCAAATGCCTTGAAATTTGGAGCAGGCCTCACACATCAAATTGTCTACCGTACAATATTTTGGAATTTTTTGAATTTTGTTTAAATTTTTTACAATTTTTTCTAACCGGGTGCAGATAAGCCTGGGCACCGAAACGCCCTACTCTTCCTTTTTCCTTTTTCCTCTTATTCTACTTATTATTCTTCTACTTCTTCTACTTTATTCTACTTATACATTCTACTTATTCTGAAAAAAGAAAAAAATAGAGGAAGAAAAAAAGCCTCGCCAGAGGAAGGCATCGGGGTCGTTAGGGTAGTCGGTGCGGCAGGGCGTCGGGGTCATCGGAGCGGCAGGCGGCAGGCGTCAAGGTCGGCGCATGCGGCGGCAACGACGGGCGGACGGTGCAGGTGGGCGGCGGGCGGGCCGACGGCGTGGGGGGCGGCGGGTGGCACGGCGAGAGAGAGAGAGAGAGAGAGAGAGAGAGAGAGAGAGAGAGAGAGAGAGAGAGAGAGAGAGAGAGAGAGGGGTGGGTACAGGGCCGGCCGTTTAGATAAGTTAGGTTTTTTTCTTTGCCAGATGGCAAAGAGTGTACTACCCAACACAGCGCTCCAGTGGGCCCCACGCTGCACTTTGCCGTCTGACGGCAAAGAGTGAACTGATGGCAAACATGATCTGTGCCATCAGTTCACTCTTTGCCGTCTGCTTTCTGGAAGCAGACGGCAAAGAGCAAACTGATGGCAAATTCTTTGATTCCAATAGTGATAGAGCGCATCCTTATGAACATGCCAAAAACAATTCAGAATTATTTGATACCTCAAATGCTATTTTCAATTTTATTTTTGAAAAACTGTCTCATTAGAGCCCATGATCCAAAGTCAATTTTTGAAACAAACAAAGTCTATTATCTTATGACATTAGTGGAAAACAGGCCTTAGAAGCAGGCCACGGAACCGGTTGCAGCCAAGCATAACAAAGCCACATGTAATATCACAATCGGAGGCGGTAATTTTTGCTATACAAGGCTTCGGAGGCGGTTAGAAATTCGAAACCGCCTGTAGGGAATAGTGGAGGCGGTTGTTAACAGAGTACCTCTAGTTTCTCTCGGGGCAATAATGGAGGCGGTTGTTAACATCCACGTCTAGTTTCTTTTCCTCAGGGCATGTACAATGGTTGGTAAAATAATTTTATTTTAAGTCTTGCACGTAATTTAGAGAAGACAAAAAAGCATGTCTACAATGGACCATATCTTAGCCTTATCTTAAATAACTAGTTATTCCTAAAAACGTGGTGAGACATATTATGCTAAGAGACCATCTCTTGTCTTCTCTTAAATAAGAGAAGACAAGCTGCGAACCAACCTGTGGTTGGATGGTTAGAGGGACTGTGGTTGGATGGTGACTTCGTAAATTTCAAGATGATATGCTGGCTCAGTCTTTCGGAGGTGCTCATAGGGGTAGGGTGTGTGTGTGTGTGTGTGTTCATAGGGATGAGTGTATGCGCGTGTATATGAGCGCTTGTGTCTGTAATAATGTTCAAAAAAAATTAAGAGAAGACAAGGCTTTTCTTATGATTTCTCTCTCCTCCACCACATCATTTATCCTACGTGGCATTGCTAAGATAGAACCATTGTATATGCCCTCACAGGCAATTTCGTTCTAGAAACCACATGCGTTGACTGAGTACCTCTCGGGGCCCTGCCCTTGTCTTTGTCTACGGGTTCTCATGCATGACCCCTTCATTTTATCTTCCCTTCAACATTAAATTTCTTCCCTTCTCCCTTCCTCTTCATTGATTCATGGCCAACCTTATCGAATCCTATCACCCCAACACTTCTTCGCCAGTGACCACCGTCGACCTAGTCCTCCGTGGTGGCAGATCTAGTCAGGCCACGCCATCGGCCATGGGTGTAAGATTCAGTGATCAGTGCTACGCCATCAAGGGGCTCCTCTCCAGGTGGGGAATGCCACCATTGCCGACCTCCACTGACGCCTCCCCAGGCGGACTCTGCCTAGGTGAGCTCCCATTTATTTCTTCTGTAAAGAAATATATCTAGTACTCCCTCTGTAAAGAAATAAAGAGCGTTTAGATCACTAAAAAGTGATTTGAACATAGGGTTTAGTGATCTAAACGCTCTTATATTTCTTTACATAGGGAGTATTTAGTTATAAATCTGGGTCGAGGTCAAACTATTCCCCAAAATCTTACAGGAGCATCGATTTGATGGAGGCATCGATTTCATAGTTATAGATAGTCACACTCTACTTACATTGATACAGAAGCTAACTAGACTAACAAATTAGATTCATCAAACACATCTCTGTCTCTACCTTGTTCCAGATCACCTCATAACTTGATCATATGTCACAACAGCAATCAAGCAAGAAAAAAAAAATAGAGGCATATGGTGTTTGTATGTATCTTAAAGTGAGATGTGTTTTTCTCTTGCGCTGAAAAGTTTACATGCTTCTCTTGTGGAGGCAATGGGGAAATCACAGGGAGAAACTATAAGTTGTGGTAAAGAAGGCAGAAAAGCACCAGAGTAAATAAATAGACCAATAGTTGCTAACAATATAAGCCATAACAAACTGACCTATTAGCATTTGCCAGGGCCAAGTTTACAACACATGAAGAAGAATAGTTTTGACATTAAGTGAAATGAAAGGAGAAAAAAGGAGTTGTGTGGCTGAAACAATCCAAGCAACCAGCAAGCAGAGAGAAGCTCAGAGACAACATTGCATCAGGAACGAATCACATATCTCAGACGAATTAATACTTTGTTTCAGGAGATCACAATAATAGTACTCCCTGTGATCCATACTAATTGTCAATGATTTAGTACAACTTTGTAGTAAATCAGCGACAACAAATATGGATCGGAGGGAGTAGTAGATAACACTGAGATGTGATCATTAAATCACAATAATAATTTTTCAAACAAAACTAGCCTTATGGCACTGCTTTGATGTAGATAGAAACTAGCAGAGAAATAGTAATTCATTGTTTTACAGATCCTTCTGACCAGATCTTGAATTAAGATAGTTACCTACAAGAAGATGCAGGGTAAGTAGAGTTTCGAATTTCATTCACCGAAAATGTCAAATTTCTCAGGGTAGGTATAGTTCCAATTCCATCCACTGAAAATGTTGAATCTCAGAGGGTCTTGTACCTAGTCCACCTGCTGATGCCTTGTTCTCTGGTGTCATGCCTAAAGCGTATGCCCGGCTTGCATAAAACATGTAATGGTGCGCTCTGGTTTGATTCATCAAACACATCTGTCTCTAGCTTGATCACATGCCTTGTTCCAGATCACATAATAACTTGATCACACGTGACAACGGCAATCAAGCAAAAGAACAGAGGCATATGGTGTTTGTATGTATCTTGAAGTGAGACTTGTTTTTTCTCTTGCGCTGAAGTTTACATGCTTCTCCTGTGGAGGCAATGGGGAAATCACAGAAAGAAATTCGAAGTTGTGGTAAGAAAGTAAATAAATACTCCCTAATATAAGAGCATTTAGATCACTAGAGTAGTGATCTAAACACTCTTATATTTCTTTACAGAGGGAGTAGAACAACAGTCGCTAACAAAATAAGCCATAACAAACTGACCAGGGCCAAGTTTACAATACAGGAGAAGAATAATTGTGATATTAAGTGAAATGAAAGGAGAAAAATGGAATTGTGTGGCTGAAACAATCCAACCAGCAAGCAGAGAGAAGCTCAGAGACAATGACACGTTGCATGAGGAACAAGCACATCAGGAGATCACAATAATAGTACTCCCTCCGATCCATAATTATCGCCGATTTAGTACAACTTTGTACTAAATCAGTGACAACTACTATGGATTGGAGGGAGTGTAGTAGATAACACGGACATGTGATCATTAGATCACAATAATAATATTTAAAAAACAAGCATATTCCTCCCTTGTATGATTCAAAACATTTTAAAACTGGAAATACTTGACTATTTGCTCTTACAACTTGCAGACTGGAGTATGAAATTGTTTTATGTCCATGGTAATTTTACATAAAGTAGTGTGACAGAGAATAGTAGTTCCTTAGTTCTGAACAATACAGGCAGGTAATGTAAGTGCAAATACTATGTGATGTAGTACACACCACATAGTATTTGCACTTACCTGCTCCAAAGGAAGGTCGCTAAACACGAGTAAGCAGTACATTTTGCTGAGTAAGAAACCCCCCTTCTCAGGAGCAGACATCTCTCACTATCCCTTCCGACTAACATATTCAGACATAAATGCACTCAATTTATCAAATTTAAAAGTGAACTGTGGAGCATAAATAAGAACAGTCTTTGCTTGATAAGATGTCATCATGGGGAAGTATCAACATTGCACAGGTAGTGAATAATGCAAGACCCGGCAGATAAAGAATAACATGCTGAAAGATCTGAAACCAAATGAACATGAGGAATATAAGTCTGGTTATTGAATAGTCCATTCGCGCGACCGAAATAGCAGAGGTATCCAAACCTGAACATTCGATCGCTTGCTGCTCTAGGCAATGAAAAGAAAAGATGGAACACCTTGCTGTAGATGTAAATGAGCTTGCAAACTGTACATCAAATGCGCTGTTTGTAGTCAATAAAACCGATATACAGAGTGAAGGAGGTGACTTCATCCCAGCTTTTCCATGCACTAAAGTGAAAGAAAATTTAACAGGATTTCATAAATAACCTCATTTCCAACATATGCGCTCAACATCAGTGCGTGGTCATCATACTGCGGAATTTAAGGGCCTACTCCTATCATGAGCCGCGGGGACAAGCTCATGTCTACCATACAGACATGGAAGAGGAACTTGATATTTACCTACAGGAAGATGCAGGGTAGGCAGAGTTTGGAATTTCATTCACTGAAAAATGTCAAATTTCTCAGGGTAAGTAGGGTTCCAATTTCATCCCTGAAAATGTCGAATTTCAGAGGGTCTTGTCCACCTGCAGATGCCTCGTTCTCTGGTGTGATGCCTACAGCATATATATGCCCGGCGTGCACAAAACATGTCATGGTGCGGTCTAGTTTGATTCATCAGACACATCTCTATCTCTAGCTTGATCACATACCTTGTTCCAGATCACCTCATAACTTGATCAGATGATGCCACGAAGAAGAATAGTTGTGACATTATAAGTGAAATGAAAGGAGAAAAAAGGGGAGTTGTGTGGCTGACACAATCCAACCAACCAGCAAGCAGAGACAAGATTGCAGCATCAGGAACAAAACACATATCTCAGACGAATTAATTAATAGCTGTACCTTGTTTCAGGAGATGACAATAATAGCACTCCCTGCGATCCATACTAACAGCAGTCACTGATTTAGTACAACTTTGTAGTAAATCAGCAACAACTAGTATGATCAGAGGAAGATGTGATCATTAAATCAGAATAATAATTTTTCAAACCAAAAAAACTAGCCTTATGGCACTGCATTGATGGTAGATGGAAACTGGCAGAGAAAGGGTAATTCCTTGTTTTATAGATAGATTTTGCTGTTGCAAATCAAGATGAGGAATTTAGGAAGCAGCCTATACACATGAAGAGCCAGGAAGAGCAAGAAGGCATAGCAAGGTTGGCCAAGATTAAACTCAAGACTCAAGCTGGCAATTGAAACGACGATCTAATCTGGAAGGGTCTAATCACATGGGCAAACAAGACAGCATATGACAATGTAAACCAGCCAGCAGGGCACAGAGAGGCTCAAGGGAAATCTCTATCACATTGGCATCATCAGAGACATTGCATCATCACATACGAAGGGCATAACATCAGTAGATTTAACATATAGATACTACAAATACTCGATAGATGTCTCACAGCATGACATTGCTTCATCGGTGCGCAACAATAGCATCAGGGTAGGCGGATCAATCCCACATATATATGTCCACAGGATCAACTAGAAATATATAGATAGATAAGATAGATACATGGTTGGTACTAGATGGGATAGGATTGGCGAAGCTCCTCGTCAGCTTCTCAGACCACAAGAGCAAGAGCACCGTCATGGATGGGATTAGGCCCCCACCAAGAAAGGCCAGCGAGCGTTGTTGGCCTGAACGCGGCGCTCATACCGCGACATGACCCTGCCGTCGCTGCCGATGTTGTCGTCCTGCGAGTCGTAGCCGTCCGACACATCCCCATCCGAGTAATCCACTTGGTCCGTCGGTGGCTTGGTGGACTCGATCCACGCCAGGAACGCTGCCCCCTCCTCATCCCGCTCCAACTCCACCTTCCTCTTGGAGCCACACTTCTCCGCCTCCTTCTCCGCCTCCGCCTTGGCGTCGAGGAACGCCTCCTCCTTCTCCAGCAACGCCAAGAACTTGATGAGCGCCTCCTCCTCCTCCTTGGTGAGGGTCCTCATCTCCACCTTGGCCTTCTCCTCCGGCTTGGCCTTCTCCTCCTTGGCCTTGGCCTCCTTCACCTTGGCCTTGACCTCCGGCTTGGCCTTGGCCTTCTTCGCCTCCGCCCTCAACTTGACGGTCAAGGCCTCCTGCTCTGCCTGGAACATGGTGAAGGGGAAACCCTCCAAGCAGGCGGGCAACGGCATGGAGAAGTGCATCTTCTCGACGGCCATCGCCGGATCTCTCATCTCCTGGTTGCTTCAATTAGGGTTAGGGTTTGGTGGGGATTGGGGATTTCTCGCTCGCTCGATCTTCTTTCTTCTCAACCAAAACGGGGCAAGGGGGCGGCGGCTGGCCTATATATACTATACTAGATCCTTGATGGCGCGCGTTGCTGCGCCCGTCTATTTTTAGTATTTTATGATAGAGATAGGAATTTGTTTAAGTACACAGAGGCAAGATCAACAATGGAATATTCTACATTAGACTGAAACAATTTTTTTCACAAATGTTTCCCTTTTTCTTTTGATATAAAGATACTTCTGTAAGTAGTAAGTATAAAAAACTGAAAGATACTAAGCTACGATGGAGCCACATCTGCTTTCACCCGGTGAACAGTAACCTTAAGGAAAAATTTGCAGGGAATTTCAAGAATGCATAAGAGATAACATTGATAGGCGGCATCATTTGCAGTGTTTACCCAGCTACAGAGACAAAGATCTGAAAATGCAACAATTACTGCAAGGATGGAAGTAAAATCTTCATATTATACTCTTAGCTTTGCATACATGATACATCTTTTTCTGAGAAACATGTCCTCTGTTGGACGCTCACTAAAATGATAAGAACACATTTTTAGCACAAACAAAGCAAGACAAGATCCTTTAGTATTGAGGTCTCAAACATGTCATTTTTTGCAAGAATAAAAAAGTCACTAAGCTACACACAAGAGGGAATCAAGTCTGAGGTGGATATTTTCTCTACCTTCTTCAACTGCACAATCTGAATGGAAGCCCTATGGGTGCTGGTACCAGCGAATTCCATGGACATCCTCTGTTAGATCGGTAGCAATCCAGGCAGCAGCTCAATTGGAGCAACAATCCACTACTGCATCCAACACTGATGGGAAAGAAGACAACCAATCATCATATATTTTTTGCGAGAAAAAAGATCATCATGATTTTGCTACGAGTACGACCTTCCGCACACCAGTATACATGAAATGCTCGTCATCTAGTGCTCAGTGCTGTAAAAAAATCATTTGCAAGTACAACATGATAAAAGAAAAGCTACATACTAAGAGAAGTTGCGTAAAGCTTTTGTTCATTTCTTCACAAGGCATTTATGTACATATAAATTTCAGGACCATGGACTGTCGGTCAAGATAGACAACTTTTCCCCTCTTGACAGGAGATGTAAGTACTAAAAACTTGCTGAAAACTGATTGCACATAGATGTACTAAACAAACCCGCTACACTTGCAGCGAGATTTCCTGCCCGTAAATAGTATGAAACGTTCGGATTAATTAACTAAGGGTTTTGGATCGCCAAGGACATTAAAGTGAAATCTAACATAGACACCGATACAGAGCCAGATAAACATAGTGCTGATCAAGATGAATGTATGGTTCAGAAGATACAGATAGGAAGATGTCTCAATCCTAAAAAGTGCATTGGTGCATCAACAAAGGACTAACTCATGTCTCGAAGGTCAAAAATAGCCAATATATTTATGAGCAAGCCAGCCGGTGCCATGGTTTTATACCAATTAACTACTTCATTAAGAATGTATTTAGATATGTTCAAAATAAGTTTTGAGTTTTATTTCCTAGCATATAACAATTTCGGCAAATTGGCAATGGGGTTGACCATTCTAGCCACAAATTTCATCACAGGTTTCCAGATCTCTAGAGACAACACGTGTACAGAAATACATCACAACTAAGCAACAGAATCAGGAGATCAATAATAGCAACAAAGAACGAATATAAGAACAGCTAGGGTACAATACACTGACCTGATTTGCCGATTTTGCAGCACCATATCTTGCTGGATGCTGGCCTCCTCCTGACCAACCAACAGATGCGATGGTCTTATTAAACCAGGGTGGCAAATGCAAAACCTAGGAAAGGAGATCAAGGAACCGAATTAAAATCTGAAAAAAAATTGAACCTCGCAATCAAACCTTGCAAGGGGGTGAGAAGTGCAGGAGGATCAAAGATGGGACGCATCTAGATTTTGGCTGATGGTGAAGCTGAGGGGCACAAGGGGCGTCAAATCCATCGCCTGGAAACAGGAGCAAGGCAATTTTCATGGTCATCGCAGTCTGTTACAACCGAGGTGACCAGATGCCCCAGCTGATGAGGCGCCGCAGCGTCTAGTGGGACGGTCGTCTGGAGGATCTGCTCTCACCCATGCCAGAGGAAAACAGGGAAGAGAAGTTTAACCCGAACCCAGCCGGCGCACTCTGACTGTCAGCGACACCTCCTCGCCCATGCGGATCTGTCGCCCTCTCATCTTCGCCACTGATCATGGGAGTGCGAGAGGAAATTGAAAAGGTTGCGATTTTCTGGTGGAGGACGGAGGAGAGGGGCGGCGGCGGTGGCTGAGGAGATGGAAGGCAAGCAGCACAGATGGCGATGCCGCAAGAGGATGCCGCAACGCCACCTGCTTTTTTTAGGGGACCGCAACGCCACCTGCTAATCTGAATCAACGAGAGAGTTCTGATTTTGCTACGGGAATAGCGGCCCTCACGGCGTCAGCCCAGTCCGTTGCCCATTCTGGAGCAGAAGATCATCCGCGGCCCATGCGCGCATTGACCAAGGCATCTAACAACAATGAACACCTAAAACAGCCGATCCAATGGCCGAAATTGCTAGTGCCCTGAGATGGCTGGATTAGTGCTCAGTTATAATATATCTAAATTTCCAGGCTCCGAGTCAGACTTCTTCTTCTTCCAGAGAGACAGCCAGAGATAATTCAGACTTTGCTTTGTTGGGCCACTCAACCTTCTCGGAAAATAAATAAATTATATTTGGTTGGGATTTTCTCCCAATGCCATGCCACTGCCATTCATATTTTTTATTATCAAAACATGAGCATTTAAGTTCCTGGAGCATGTACATTTTGAGATTTTTTGGGAATTTCTTTAAAAGCATCACAATTTTTTTTTAAAAGTGATCCATTATTTAAAAAAAACAACAACATTTATTTTTCAAAAAAATTGCACACATTTTAAACTTGTTATTAAGATGATTTTCATCTATTTTGCAAGAAAACAACAAACATTTGGAGGATTTAGATCTATTCAAATATCAAAATAGTCCAACTCGCAGGAGTACAACAAGTTACCTAGGCAAATTTCATGTGACAAAAGGCTATGGCCTACTCAAAGTTAAAACTTGTTACCTTAATTTTTTTTGGTGACTTTTTTTTAGCTTACCAAACTTATTCTAGAAGTCCGATCAAATTTTTTCAAAAGCCTACTAATTAAGACTTTTAAAAAAATATATTTTTGGTTGGGCTTCTAGAATAATCTGGTTAGGGACAGCTTATTTTGAAAGCCAGCAAAAGAACTAGCCCTATATAGCCATCGAAGGCCAACATGAAGCCAATATTAAAATCAAATGTAGAAGTCAGAAGAATGCAAGCACATTGTAGCCATCTAACGCCAACAAGATTGCCTAAAAAAACCTAACGCCAACAAGAAGCCAAGATTTACCTCAAATGAAAAAGGCAGGAGAATGCAAGCAACATATTAGAGAATGACCAAACAGTATAGTATGGTTTACCTAGGGGAATTGATGAAACCAAAGAATAATCTCAGCCGCCAGTGAGTGCACTGGGCTCTTTTTTTGGCACTATTATCAGTTGCTCCCTTGAAGGCCGCCACCCAGTCAACTCAACCAATATTATTGTTTGTTTGAAAAGAAAATGAATGTGCGGTGGCATGAGCCACAACTAGAATCGCCTACTTTGCCGAGTGCCCGAGACACACGGTGAAGGGCCAAAAAAACTAGATAAAGCTTTTGCCAAGAACAGTTATCGGCAAAGGGCATTCGACGCACACCTCTCATGCAAACAGATCTTTGCCGAGAATTGTCCATTGGGGACTCTACATAATTATTGCCGAGTTCAAAAGGGGTACTATTGTAGGGTGGAACCCTAATGGATGATCTTTTCACACTTGGAGGGGGGAAAAGGGATGAGCAACAAGAGGAAATCACTCAAACAAACCTAAATCACACATCCACTATAATAGCATACATATGATCCACAAGTATATAAGAAAAATCAAGGGGAAATACCACATAGGTAAGGTTCTTCCAGGCCTGGGTTCCTCCCACTCCAAAGGAAGTGAGGTCTCGATGATAGTCTTCTCCAAGAGGAGGTCTTGATATCCACTTGGGATCTTCTCGTACGAGGTCTTGATCTCCAATAGGTGTACTAGCTGAGTAAAGTTGCCTCTAGATAATCTCATGCACTTTGCTAATCCTAGCAAATGGCCTAGGTACAAAATATATAGGTGGCTCGAGGTGAGGGACGAGTGGAGGACAAAACAAACACTCCGCAGCCGAATTCCTGTAGGGCCCGTGCGCACGGGGTATGTAGGGCCCGTGGGCATGGGGGCCCTGTTGGCATGGTACACGCCCATGTGCATGGGCTAGCAGCAACTACAACGAGGGGTCGTGTACGCACGGGGATGACCGAAGGATGCTCCACATCATCTTCCCCTCCCCTTGGGGAAGATCCGACCTCAGATCATTAATTTCACCATGTTAGGGAGATAGGTTCTTAACATCGAAGATGTCGCTCATGTTGTAATTGTCGCATGGAATGTCGATCTTGTAGGCATTGTTATTGAGCACCTTGAATTGTCCATCGGCATGAGGTAGAAGCTTGGACTTGTGCTTGTTGGGGAAGTGGTCTTTGCGAAGGTGTAGCCACACAAGATCTCTGGGGTTTACCAACATGGGATGTTGATACATCTTCAACATATCTATAATTTTTGATTGTTACATGCTATTATATTGTCCATCTTGGATGTTTTTATGCATTAATATGCTATTTTATCATTTTTTTGGGGAGAGATAGACATAGATAATTGAGACTTGATTTGTTGGGCTACTCAACCTTCTCGGGAAAAAAATATATTTGGTTGGGATTTTCTCCTGATGCCACGCAACTGCCATTCACATATGTATCAAAACATGACCGTTTTTTGAAATTGCAAATACCTTTAAACATGAACATTTTTATAAAATTTGACAACATTTTTCTCCCGCCGCCGGATAGGGAGGGAACCCTATAAAACTCCAGAGGACTTTGACAGGCAGCATACAGACCTAGCTAGGACGACACACACGATTATGATACAAAACATACAAATATACAACCCAACTGACCATAAGATTTGTTGTTATAATAACTCTATTATTATACTATGATGAAACCGTGCTCCGCAATAACAAGCAACCGGCTCCAGCTCCATGCTGCTTACGGTATAGTGCTTCAGTGCTTGTCTTGGCTGGTGCATGCTGCTTACGAGATCCCAATATAAAAATGAAAGGAAAAAAACAGGGTGCCCCCTCTAATCCATCTTACAGAACTGCTAACGCACAATCACCTGAAAGTTTCAGTCTCGGTCAATTATCTCAACCAAGATGATTTGCTTTGAGATTAGGAGAACAACCATGATATGAAGATATAAGAGTGGCGGAGATTGACTGTAATAATAAAGAATGGTTGCCTGCCCAACTATAAGCACTCCCTGGATCTTAAGAGGTTGATTTCAGGTAAAACCATGGTTTTGGGTACCGGGCGGTAAATTCGGTTACCGCCCGGTAACCGCGTTTCCCGCTCCCCCACGATAATTGGGTATACCGAGCAGAAAATTTCGAACATTTTGAATTATTTGAATTTGAACTTCTGTCTCCTATAAATAAAGTGCATCTCTATCTAAATCATAAGCACCTGCTGGCAAGGAGCGTGAACCAGCAACTCCAAGTCTTGTGTGTTCGAGGATTGACAGCAGCATTTTCTCGTTTTTGATTGTTTGAAGAATGCATGCCACACTGTATGCTGTAATTTCAAAAAAAAAAATGAGCGTTTGATGGTCGAACTCACGACCTGCATGTGCGTGGCAGTGGAACTGAGGTGTTACCACTGCGCCACTACTACTTCAGCGAATTTTTAGTGTTCAAAAGATATATATTCTTGTCTTAAAAATTTTGAATTCAAATTTTAAATTTAAATTTTGCTCGAAATTTTTTCGGAATTTCATGGTTACCGTGGTAACCGAGTTTATCGCCCCCCCTCGAGAAAAATGTTCCATTCGGGATCCAAAACCTTGGGTAAAACAACTTGTAAGTGCAAGCTGTTCTTATTATTCAGAGTGGTGACTGATGATATAGTTTCTGACTGTACAGGTGTAGATTTATTCAAAACAACATCGCCAGATAAAACTTTTCTGCCTCCTTATACCTCTTTACAAATGATGGTCCTTGACTTGAGTGAATTTTCTTTTTCTTGAGATTAAACAATCCAGGTTAAACTGTATCTACTCTTGCATTCCTTCTACATTTAACTTGACCATCAAAACTACTAGTACTAGAACTTAATTAGACAAGCTGTGTGATAATTATGAATGGAAGGAGATAACTAGTACAGTATGTGATATAAAGTTTACTGCTTCATATTGTCTGTAAAGATGACGGCGATGGTGGGACGTTGGTATATATGTGTCACCCTAACCACATAAATGACTTAATTAACTGAAAACATAGACACAACCACCAGCAAGTGAACCAATGTAGATCATGTTGTCTTGTAGGCAAGCCAATCACGCCCGCAAGAACTCCAAACTGTTGAAATCACTGTCACTTTGAATTAAGAATGCCTATCTGATTGCGTACGGCTCCGTCGAATCTGAACAGACAAGATATAAGTTTAGACACCAGAGAAGATTCTTGTAGAGTAGCATTGTCACATTGGTAATATTGATCTCAGCCGAATTTGAAATATGTGACTGCGAACACCCGCTTCAGTGCGCTTATATTGGAATTTGTATTTGTAATACCAGTTGGAATACATAGCCAGACAGATCGAGGCAGGTCACCATAAAGAAAAGAGACGTGAAAAACTGAAGTAATACTGAATTGGTACCTTTGTGCTGCAGGAGTGCTTATACTAGTAGTATATATAGCTGTATAACAAACTTCTAACTTAAAAATAAGAAAGAAACTCGAAGGTATTGGTATTGGTAGTACAGAAACGATGCACAAAAAAGGAAAGGGGAAAAAACTGGGTGCCCCCTCAAATTCATCTTTAGAGAAAACCCCTTCAGTTTCAATATTTAATATAGCATTGTCACAATGGTAATATTGATTATTTGCCTCAACTAAATTCGAAACATGTGACTGCAAACACTCAGCTTTAGTGTGTTTAGAATTGTAATTTGTGATACAAGTTCGAATACATAGCCAGACAGAGGTACGTCAACATAAAGAAACGAGTCCTGAAAAACTTAATTCCATCCTGGTACAAAATGATGCACAGAAAGGAACGAAAACAAAAACTGCCTGCTCCCTCCGATTCATCTTACAAAATTGCTAATACACAGTCACCTGAAAACTCTTTAAGTTTCATTCAATCATCTCAAAATAATATGACTCGCTTGCAGATTAGGACAACCATGATATAAAGATCTCAGAGTAGTGGAGACTGACTGTGATATAAAAGAATTTCAATTGCGTGGCGGGGTTAATTGCAGAAAACCTGTTCACAGCCGAATTGTGTGGTTGCGACTTATCTGTTTGAAGACGGTCAACAGAGAAACAATGCTTAACTAAATTTGGCATTAAATCTGTAGACTCTGATGTGGTAGAACGGGAGTTCGATGTGCCAGTGATTATTGCTGGTGATGTCATGGGCGCTATGCACCAACTTGTTTCCTACTACTAATAAAGCTCTAGCTTCAGACTCAAAAAGGGAAAATAGGGGCACTCATTCTTTTTCGATAGAACGCAAAGGCTTTTAGTGGTTGCAATCAGCGTGTATTGTATTCATCCTCAACGAGATCATAACTCTAATAAACGTCTTATATATTGGTATGGAGGGAGTAGTTGAGAAAAAACGTGACATGGAAGTATACTTCAGCTAGTAGCTTTACCATAGTTGTTGATTGACTGAAGCTACAAGTACCATGCAAACAAGAACAAGTGACTGGTGTACTGTATTCTCCCTCAACGAGACCATAACTCTAATAGCTAAGAAAAAACTTGCCATGGAAATATACTTTAGCTACATCTAATACCACAGTTGCCGATTGATTGAAACTGTTAATTCCATTTGTCACATTCTTAGTCGTGGAGGAGCACATTCATGCTACACGATGTTAACTGAATCTAGCTAGACATAGCACGGAAACAATAACAACATAGATTGACATGACTACAGCCAGATGAAATTCTATCGGTTGTCACGCGCCAACTTGTCGGCAAGGTAGTTGTTCAAATCTGCAAAGAGAGTCCACGCTATCAAAATCCATGGTTGCTTCAAACACATAAAGCTGATCTGATAACAACTTCCCTGAATCTGGACAAACGAGACAAAAAAACTCAGAAAACACAAGAACAATCTTCAGTTAATTTGTGCATATTATTTCAAGAGTTGTACGACCTTAAAGGAACAACTTTTTGGGACTTATATTAGGTAGGTAGTATCACAGGATGGGGCAGAATAGCATAATATTGATCTCGACTAAATCTGAAACATGTGACTGCAAACACTTGGTTCAGTGAGCTTAGCATCAATAGAAGTTGGGATACACTGTGGACAGAGGCACATGAACATAAATGAATTCAGATCTAAAAAACTCATACAGAATTGGTTTTGCAGGAGTTCATTTACTGCCTAGGCACACTCTAGGAGTGCTGGTAGAGCAAGAAACAATGCAACCACCTGAAAACTTCTTATGTTTCAGTCAATCATCTCAACCAATATGATTTTCTTGGAGATTCAGAGCACAACCATGATACCGAGGATATAAGAGTGGTGGAGAGATCGGCTGTAACAAAGAAAATTTTAAGTTGCCCGTGCGGATAAGCACTACCTTCGATCTTATGCACGTTTATCTCGAGATAGAAACGTAAGATACAATTATACATCTGAAGATGACTACAAGAGAACTTCTCTGCTTCCTTACATCTATCAAAAGAAGAACTGTACAAAATGAGCAATATTTGACTTGAACGAATTTTCTTGAGGTGAAACAATCCAAGGTAAAACTGGATATAAAGTTGTATTCCTTCTACATTTATCTTGACCATCAGAACTAGTACTCGAAACTAATATAACAATGACCTGGTGTTTTTAGTGACTCCATCAGGACTCATGCATAAGCTACTCATAGTGTACAAGATCATTCCTCCTACTAACCGCATTCTTTTAAAATGGTGATCGAAACAAACAAGAAAAGAAACACAATTATGTTCCCGATCTTTCTTAGTTTTCCCAATGAGCACAGAAAATTAAACAGTACTAATCAAACAAGAATTACCAATTGCCATAATGAACATGAAGCAATAGACAAGTCATGTGATAATTATGAAGAGAAGCAGATAACTTGGAGGCAATAGAAACTTTACCACTTCATATTCTCCTAAGACAACAGTGATGGTGGGTCATATTCTCCTTGAAGACAACAATGATGGTGGGAAGTTGATATATGAATATGCCTCATTCCAAGGATAGTGTTGTTTCTGATAAACCCTCTGAAGCTGCAACGTCTTGACATCTATTGAGAAATATCCAACAAGTTCATTATATAGAGATGAGGCTTCACTCCTTGTTAAGAACAAGTACCTCTGTGTTGCATCTTTGATAAAATATTTGTATCTAGAATCTAGTGAGATTGTCTTCTCCATCTGCCACTCACAGGGACTCTCGCCTTTGTTCCTTGCAATGGTGTAGCTGAGATCGGATGAAGTTTCACGGTGGAAACCAAAGATCCCAAGCCTGCCTTCCCCTGCCTCCACAATGGCTATACATTCATAGGTCCATTCTCCTGGCGGGAGGTCAGCAGTAGAGAACTCCATCTTCCTGGTGTCAAGCAAGAGCAACTTTTTCATCCCAAAATTCACCCAGTCCCAGTAGAAACAGCCATAAGCATAATGGCGCCTGTGAATATGGCCCTTGCCAAGGGCCAAATCATTCAAATCCTTGGGTGCAACGGCTTGCCATTGATCGGTGCTCGATGAGAAGTAGAAGGCAGCCAGACTGGTTTTGCAATGTGCCATCAAGATGACTCTGAATGTTGTCTGTCCAGCTGCTGCCTCCTCCTCGGCGAGGGGAACGAGGAAGCGCTTGCAGCAGGCCTCGGTTACAGGGGGAATGGGTGCCCAAGCAAAGCGGCTAGGCCGTGAGGCAGCGGGGGAGCAGGACGTAGCGCCGGTGCAAGGGGTCGCACACCGCGAGATCTCCGAAGACCGGGGGTTGCCCATGTTTTGCAGTGTTGCGGGCGAGGAGGACGCGGCCGTCACGGATGTCCTGCACGGTCCAGCGGCGGTGGGAGGGGAGGAAGGAGAAGGTGAAATCTGCGGCGACGGCGAGCGCGCGGGCAGCGGGAGTGGAGGGCATGGCTGGGTGGAAGCCGTCGAGGTCGAGGAATCCGAGAAGTGGTGGTGCGTGGAGGCAGCGGAAGCGGGCGAGGAAGGAGCTGTCGGTGGAGATTCGGCGGAAGGTGACGCAGGCGGCGGAGGCGCGGGCAAGGTCCTGTGCCGTGGGTAGCCGGAGGAAGATCTCGGCGAGGAGATGGTCGGGGATGTCCGTTATAGGCGACGCCATTTTCTTCTCACTGGTCGCCGGGATCGTTAGGAGGATCGTGTTGAACGCCGGCGAGTTAGGGCGGAGGAGGCAGCCGCCGGGAAACCTTCGACGAGATTTCTTTTTTTGAGCGTAGGAAACCCTCGACGAGAGCCGTGCGTGCGTGCAATAGCGTGGGTGTCCGGCCTGTGTTGGAGAGCGAGTCTGACTTATTTTCCTTCCTTGGGCTTGGCCGGTAGTAGTGAGCCCAATTTGTCAGACCCAGCGTAGACTATACAATCCCCTACAAAAAAAGCCAAAAGCAAAACAAAAATAGTGGCTCAAACATTGAGCTGCATTTTTTTATTCTAAAGAAAATCAACATTATTGAGCTTCGTTTAGGATTTCTACTGAGCTCCTCTACACCTGCGTGCATGTTCGGTCTGACAACGGGAGAAACTCTTAGACATGTATGTTTCGAATGCCACCCTTTTTTATACCAACTACTGCAATTACATACTATCTATTTTCCTGTTTACAAGGCGCTTGCATACTTTGTATCGATAATGGTTATCGCCATATAGGGACACCTTATCCACCACACCAAAGAGTGTTGTGAGAAAAATCCCACGGATCCTTCAACTTCATCGTGTCTGGTGCCAAGATGGTGGTACGGTGAAATATTATTCGTTGCCGCCGCCGCCAACAAAAGGCCGCCATGAGGACAAAATATGTAACCCTAAATGAGCATTCAAAGCAAGCAACCAGGATTTCCCCAATTTTCGGTTGCTGGATCAGTTGATGAACACATGACCTTGCTGGGTGGAGTGGAGAACGAGAGGAGTCATTGCCTATCCGGGAGTAAGGAGAGAGGGGAGCCAACGGTTAGAAGAGGGGTGGTCGAAGACGTCTCCACTATTTGTACATCATGTATTTGAGATTCAATCTCCAGGACTAACAACTTACACCACCATGTGTCACTAGACCTCAATAACCCATGGCTTGATATGCCAAGTGTCACATTCTTTTTTCTTTCTAAAATACGCATAAGCATGCATATCATTGTATTAAGAAGAAGCGGCAAAGAAGTCGGATACAACGTCTTTTCCATCTCTACTATTAAAGGGGGATCGAACGTCGTGATGGTTCGACCTCCCCTCCTATCGATACCTCCTCCCACCCCACGTACGATCTCTCCTCCCACTGTCCCACCCATCGCTTCTCCCCTCCCCGCCCGAGAAAAGAAAGGTAAAAATAAAACCCACGATCAACGAGCGCACGTCCCACACGCACGCTACTTCCTCAACTCCCGTACCCGTCGCTCCCAATCCCGTCAATCTCTCCGCTCACTAGAAATTTTTTCTCCGGCTTCCGCACCACGGTCGCCGCGCTGGCCGTCGGCGATAGGAGTCCCATCAAAAAATTCTCCATTGGTGACTTTGTACAACGCCTTTGCCTGCATCGCCGGGGTGGTCGTACTCATCCAATGGCACGTCGGCGCCGGCGGACGTGTTGGCCGCCGGGAATGCCACACTCAGGGACGCCGTCGGGGCGGGGTTCTCGGTGCCGCAGAAGGCCGGCGACGGATGGTGCGGCGAGTGCGAGGTCTCCGAAGGGCGTTGCGGGCATGACAGCGGGACGCCAGAATAACACATGCATGTTCTTCTACCCGGCGGTCAGGCTAGCAGGTCGTTTCCTACTCGTTCGTCAGGTTCAGGTACCCAATGGTTGCTAATTCCCGACCAGTCTATTTACAGGTGACGAAAGACTTCTTTTCTTTGATGCTGACACTTCATCTACAAGTACGTATGACTCTTTGTCTATAGGAAATCAGAACGAATTAAGTATGATAGTGGCATAAACACAAATCATATTCTCTACTCCATACTATGTTTGTATATGAGCGCTTGTGTCTGTACTGATGCTCAAAAAAAAAAGAATCGAAGCCGTGTCTGACTAGAGATAGAACTTGTCTATTCCTAGCTACCTTTCCTTGTACAGATTTATTTTCACATTGGTTTTTGATCTTTTCTGGACCAAAGAAAGCAAACAAAAAGGCAATAGCAATCGCAAGCACATGAAATACTACCGCCTTACTTACCAGTGCTTTTCTTACCGAAATCCATCGTGTACATGGACCAATTCAAGCATTTTTCAAGTTTTTTATTTTTCTTCTCTTACGAATTCAAGCATCAATGTGCATGGTTCATTTTTCATCTATTTAATCGCCATTTTCCACTCCAGAAAGCTCTACAGTTAGGGAGGTTCTATTTGTGCTTCTCGTCGTGGTGCCGTTCAAATAAATACGCAAGAGGAGGCGGTACATATGACCTCCTCGTCTGGGCTCCTCAAGTACAGTAACTCTGGCGGGACACCCTGCTCCACAGGCAGCAGCAACCTGGAGTCCGGCAGTGTCCACAAGCCGCAGACACACCAATTCACCTACGAGGAGCTGGAGGTGGCCATCGGTGACTTCAGTGACAGCCGAGAGCTCGGCGACCAGCGACGGCTTCCGCGACATGTACAAAGGTAGATAACTGGCGCGATCTCGCTATTTCCTTGGAGTTTGATATGGATCAACTTGCTGACGGAATCGGATTTTGATGTGGTGTTCAGGGCAACTACGGGACTAGCTTAATCTAATTATAATTAGGCACTACCTACTGCTTAAACTATATTTCCTTTCAGCTGAATTAAAGATATTGGGTATTTTCTTCTATGAAGCTACTCTTGAGTTCGATATATAATCTGCAGCCGTAATCGAAGATACATTGATTTTGCTATCCACCAAGTATTCTTATCTTTCTACATTGATTTCGTTAGCTGGTTTTCTTTATCATGCTTGTTAGCTTTTCATGCAATTTTGCATGCGAAATATTAAATGTGACAGTGAAGTAATAGTGGGCATTTGTTGTTATTTGTTAATGGTAATACTGAACAGAGCATGGTTCTTTTGTGGAAAAACATCCCTTACGTACAAAATTAACTTGTGGGCACAGTTATATCGTTTGTCTCTCAATTTCTCATCAAGCTGTTGATTACGTATATATGGTGATACTGGAACAAAGGCTGCCCTAAAGGATGAGCGTGTATTTGGATTAATAAAATGTCATGTCTTGTATTTTTTTCTCTTTTCTTTATCAAACTAGCCAGTTACTATCTAACAAAAGAAGAAAAACAGTAATAGACATACACTGTATTTATTTTACTAAAATGTCTGCCATGGAAGAATGTTAGAACTAAAAATTTGTTTTGTTAACAATTTATGCTTTACCCTAATTTATACCTTTTTGTTCAGGCCTTGCAGAGCATTTACCTTTGTAGCATATAATGGTCATCGACCTCTTAGAGCCAAGTATATGCCGTTATTGCTATGCATCAAAATCATTTAGCTAGGATTACGGTTACGGTTTCAGAAAAAAAAAATACATTTTCGTGACATTGAACCTGGTCGTAAATAATGCAATTTCTTTATGCAGAGGAAGTATTTTTCCTTCTAGAGGAAATTATGGTCTTAGGGCTTAACATAATTACTTATTGTGTAATTCTACAGATTGAAATGTAAGCTTGTAGATGCTTGAGCATGGGAGGCAGCATTGATTTCTCCATAAAGGGTGTCAGACACCACCTTGGGGTGCTCGGTGAGCACACACATTTACCGGTATTCTTATCTTCACCGTTGGACCAATTCTGATAGATGCCAATAGTAGAGAAATATGTGATCATGGGAGAACGGAGTGGGTAATCATATTGTGTGGTCAAGAGTTCGTGACTCCTTGCACTCATGAGAGAAAGGAGTGGGTAAGCATAACGTGTACTCCATGGGGGTATAGGGATCTCACAAAGTGTGTGCATGTTCCATGTAGATTTTCTGTGAATTTTTCCAAGATATGTTGCTCAAGGCCACTGAATGTAAACATGAACGAATTAAAGTTTTGTCTGGCTAATTTGAGATACCTTGGGGTGAGCACACACATTTACCAGTATTCTTATCTTCACCGTCGGACCAATTCTGATAGATGCCAATAGTAGAGAAATATGTGATCATGAGAGAACGGAGTGGGTGATCATATTGTGTGGTCAAGAGTTCGTGACTCCTTGCACTCATGAGAGAAAGGAGTGGGTAAGCATAACGTGTACTCCATGGGGGTATAGGGATGTCACCAAGTGTGTGCATGTTCCATGTAGATTTTCTGTGAATTTTTCCAAGATATGTTGCTCAAGGCCACTGAATGTAAACATGAACGAATTAAAGTTTTGTCTGGCTAATTTGAGATACTTGGTGCCCTGTTTTCAGATAACATAGCACTTCAGAGGTAGAATAACCTTAATAATGATTTATATGGAAACTGGTCATAGTCCTGTACTCAGATAGCATAGCGCTTTGGTGGTAGATAACTCCAAGATAAGGCTAGGTAGTCGTAGCTTTAATAGCAGAGATTAGTATCTTAATCCGTTGCACAATGTGTCATGTTATTTGTTTCTTAATGACATAGAGGATGGATGTATAATTGAGGTATATCACAATATTTATAGTGATCACAAAGTCCTCTTCCCATACATTGCATTGTATATGATTATGTCATCTGATCTGTTTTCTCTTGACATGGGTAATTGCACCGCCATCCTGATATTTTCAAAAAAAAATGACGGATCTATGATTGTGAGAGTAACCGCACCATGAACGGAATAAAGTGGCGTGACTAAAGTCAGTCAGATAGCAGGATCTTTATTCCTACGATAGCGGCAATGAATCTGGTCAGGCGTTATGATTGTGCTTCAGTTTATTCATTTTAGAATTTATAAATTTTTGGGAGAGTTTATATATGTTGTACATGGATAGGAAGAGTAAGAGTGCAGATAATTAATTATGGTCTGACCATGTATCTAGCTAGCAATTGTCTAAATCTAAGACAGTAACCTGAAGATGTGTTCTCGCTCTTTGCCTCGATCATATTTTTTCTTTTTTCCGATAGTAGCCATCTATAGATAAGACTGTCATTTGAAGGTGCTACGTGAAGTCAAAGCTGATGTTTCTTTTGCTACCATTAGTCTGATTTTTTTCATTATGTATCTCGTCAACCTAATAGATCATACATTAAGGAGTGCCTCTTCAACAAACTGTTATGTAGCATGCTATATTTCTTTTCACTGAATTTTTTTACTGGCATCAAAATATGTTATTTGTTTTTTGTGATCCTCTTCCTAATCGGACCAAATTATATCAACAAGTTGTACAATCTCCCTTTCCCTCGCTTGGTTGTTCATAAAAACATTTGTATGTCCCTAATTGGTATATTATGCTAGCGGTAGTTCATCCTTCCAGTTTAAGATAAAATTCGTCTAGATTTACAAGTTTGTGGATAAACAAAATGTTAACTTTATTTAGACATACGCCTGGAGGTGGACTGTAGCGTTGAGAGTGTGAGCCGAGGAGGATAGTGGAGTGCAACTGTTATAGCTAAAAGGTGAAGCCTAGGGGGTAGTGTTGCCGCTCATCGTCGCCAAATGTCAATGGTGTGCCGATGTTGCCAATATTTATCAAGTAACATCCACGACGGCAGGAAATTCTTAAATTTGAGAAGCAAATCAAATAAAATGAGCCCGTAGAAGACAAGCAGAAGGAAGTAGGATGTGCACGGTGATAGGATGGGAATATCTAGAAAGTGATGATAGCACACCTTGAGAGGTATGAAGACGAGATGAAGATGTGTGCGGCAGGAGATAACACACCTTGATTTGAGCTGGTGTGTGCATGCATTGTGAAATGAAAATACCATTTTATTATAGGTTTTATTTTTCTGTTTAATTCAGTTAGAGAGTTTGTTCTGTTGAATTAAATGACGGGTAACACAAATAGAAGAACAACAATAATGTACATACATTGTTGTATCATCTTTGACATTGTTCCGGTGTTGGGTTGTACTACCTCCGTCCTGGTTTATTAGTCCCCTTTGTATTCTGTGCCAAAATTTGACTTTAAAATTTAACTAACAAAATGCTAATGCATGTCACAAAAAATAATAAAATTGGAAACTATGTTCAAATACGAATCCAACGATATAATTTGTTATGACATGCATTAATATTTTGTTAGTTAAATTTATAGTCAAAATTTTGCACAGAATGCAAAGGGGACTTATAAACCAAGACGGAGGTAGTAGTCCATAAGAAGCACTTGTCTAAATACCCAAGTCCATGCTATTACTATGTGGAGTTATCATTTCACATCATATTTTGTGTCCCGTGGCAACGCACGGGCATTCGACTAGTAGTCATTACAAAGTCAATCACTAGGACTAGCAGCCACACCCACCCACCATGCATATACTACCATACATGCCACACCTAGTCCAACCTCATGTCAAAGAGATTGAGGCAAGCCACATAGGACCAAACTGCATCACAACCAATGCCGTAACCTCTACAACATGACCAAGACTCAAAGACAACATGGACAAACGTACCCCTCACCCATTTGCACCAAGAGGAAGTCGGTAAGTGGAAGGAACGACCTGGGCCGACCTAGGGAAGACGTCGTCGAGAGAGTCCCGGCGATTGTGTACATTGCGCCTCGGAGACCCACGCCCAGAGCAGTAGCCGACACCAACTAAAGTCGCGCCCCCCGAAACTCCTCGAGCAACAAGATAGTGCCTCCAAGAAGGGAACGGCGCCAAGACGCCGCCGCCGCCAGGTCAGGGCCAAAACAACACCTCTAGGGAGGGGATGGCGCCTGCGGGTGTTGCCATTGTCAGCCACGGTCACCGCAAAGCAGGGATTCCTATCAACTCAATACCATAGAATCCAAAGTTCATTGAAATTTCTCTAGCAGGTCAACACCGCAATGGGAGGAGTAGCATGCCGTAGCACAACAACGGCCACCACCAAGCCATCCAAATCAGGTAACTGAGCAACCACAACCCCGCACAGATCGAGCCCACACCACCACCACCGTGCCCGGAGTATGCCACCGCCAGGTCAAGGTGGCTCAAATCCATTCTGTCCACCACCAGTCCATCACCACCAAGACCACCACCACTCAACCCACCGCCTCGCCTGCCAGACGGAGGGTCAGCCCGCTCGAGAGGAGGCAGGGTGCCACCAACGCGACCTAGCCAGCACTGCTGGAGCCATGCCTGCACAACCACCGCGCTCCGACAGCCGTGGAACGACAAGATGCTGCCAAGCCCGGGACACGGAAAGCAAGGCCCCATACCCCCCCCACACACACACGCAAGTTGCATTGACGGACACCACCAAGTACCGCCATGGGCGGCCCTACTGCGAGACGGACGCCGCCCCCCGAGCAACGCTGACCGCTGGACCGTCGCACACCACTGGGTCGCCTCACACCACCAACCTGATGAGAAAATAGGCAGTTTTTCGATTAAATTAATCCATGAATAAATCATGAGCATGACATGAACAGCATTGATAACACACTGATTACGATCTAACAGAGCATATACTGCGCACAGAATAGAAACATCAACGCATATCGCTAGTACTGTTACAACAGAAAGAAACACGAGATCGATCAGCAATGTATACCCTCCAATCGGCCACGCGGCGGCGGTAACGGTGGCAGCAGCCGCGGCATCCTCGGCAGCCTTCTTGTCGGCCTCGGCCTTCTCAGCAGCGGCACGGTCAGCGTCGGTCGACATGGTGATGACGAAGGGGATGCGGACGTAGATGAACAGAAGCGAGCAGTCGCGTAGTCGCTACCCAAAAACCTAATCGCCCCTCTCCCGTATAGGATCCGGAGAGGCGGGGTTTCGGAGGCCTGCTCTCCCGTC
>JAHHZJ010003493.1:0-54864 GCA_021437245.1 Aegilops speltoides
CACTTCCCTTCTCTCCCTCAGCCCAAGTCTCTCTCTCACAGCCCACCTAGGCCACTCTACCTCTCCTCACATCCGAACCGCCCGATCGCGATCGGAGGGTCCCAAACCCTCCTAACCCCCAAACCCTAGCAATTTTGCTATATATACACCCCCTTCCATTTTGGGCATCCCTAGCCTTCCCTACCTCCCAGCCGCCCCCTCCTCAAATCAGCGCCTCCTCCCTCATTTTTCACAGAGCCACCTCCTCCCTCGGATCTGGCGCTGCCGACCGCGCCGCCACTTGGCGATCGGCCATTAGGCGCGCGCGCCGACGCCGCCAGGCCAACCGGCGCCCGCCATGTGGCTCGCCACGTCGCCCGTCCTCCCCACGCCGCCCATGAAACCCAAGGGCCCGTGGAACCAGATCGAGGGCCAGCAAGCCCATCTGGCCCGAGGCCGCCCCAGCCTCCAGCGCCCGAAGCTTCGCGTCCTCCTCGATTTGCCGAGCCGCCGTCGGCCGCCGTCCGCCGCCCGGCGACAGAACCTCGCCGTCGCCGCCGGGCTCCGCCCGCGCCCGCGAGCGTCGCCTCCTCGCCGGTCGTCGCCTCCCGTCGCCCTCTCCTTCCCAGCTCTCTCCCTCACCCGATCTCCCTTTCTTTCCTTTTCTGAGATCCCGCCGCGAGCTTGGCGGCTGCCGCCGGCCTCCTCCACCCGGATCCGCCCGGGATCCACCAGATCCGGGACCCCGCGATCCATTCCCGGCCTCGCCTTTGACCAGACCCCGCCGCCATCGCCGGGAACCGCCGCCGGCGTGGCCTTCTTCGACCCTGCGCGCGTGCGGGCACACGCGCAGTGTGCCTCTGCACGTGGGCCCCGCAAGCCGGCCCAGACCAGCAGCGCCAGCGCCCTCCTCACCGACTGGGCTGAGCCCATGGGTGAGCTACCACCCCGCGCCCATGTCCTGTTTCGGCCTGTAGCACTAATTCTGTTGGGGAACGTAGTAATTTCAAAAAATTTCCTACGCACATGCAAGATCATGGTGATGATATAGCAACGAGAGGGGAGAGTGTTCGTCCACGTACCCTTGTAGAGCCGTGGCGAAGCGTTATGACAACGCGGTTGATGTAGTCGTACGTCTTCACGATCCGACCGATCCAAGTACCGAACGTACGGCACCTCCGAGTTCAGCACACATTCAGCTCGATGACGATCCCCGGACTCCGATCCAGCAAAGTGTCGGGGATGAGTTCCGTCAGCACGACGGCGTGGTGACGATGTTGATGTTCTATGGTAGCAGGCTTCGCCTAAACTCATGACGATATGACCGAGGTGGAATATGGTGGAGGGGGCACCGCACACGGCTAAGGAGCGATCCGTAGATCAACTTGTGTGTCTATGGGTGCCCCTGCCCCGTATATAAAGGAGGGAGGGAGGAGGAGGCCGACCCTAGGAGGAGGGGCGCCAAGGAGTCCTACTCCCACCGGGAGTAGGATTCCTTCTTTCCTAGTCCAACTAGGTCAAGGGAAAGAAGGAAGTGGAGAAGGAAGGAAGAGGGGCGCGCCCCAAAACCTTTGTCCAATTCGGACTGGGCTTGGGAGGGCGCGCCTCCTCTGGCTCCTTCCCACTAAAGCCCATTAAGGCCCAATACTCTTCCCGTATTCCCGTAACTCCCGGTACTTGAAAAATACCGAATCACTCGGAACCTTTCCGAACTCGAATATAGTCGTCCAATATATCGATCTTTACGTCTTGACCATTTCAAGACTCCTCGTCATGTCCCCGATCTCATACGGGACTCGAACTCCTTCGGTACATCAAAACTCATAAACTCATAATATAAGCATCATTGAAACCTTAAGCGTGCAGACCCTACGGGTTCGAGAACTATGTAGACATGACCTAGAACTATTCTCGGTCAATAACCAATAGCGGGACCTGGATGCCCATATTGGCTCCTACATATTCTACGAAGATCTTTATCGGTCAAACCGCATAACAACATATCGTTGTTCCTTTGTCATCGGTATGTTACTTGCGAGATTCGATCGTCGGTATCAATACCTAGTTCAATCTCGTCACCGGCAAATCTCTTTACTCGTTCGTAATGCATCATCCGTAACCAACTCATTGGTTACATTGCTTGCAAGGCTTATAATGATGTGCATTACCGAGAGGGCCAGAGATACCTCTCCGACAATCGGAGTGACAAAACCTAATCTCGAAATCGCCAACTCAACATGTACCTTCGGAGACACCTGTAGTACTCCTTTATAATCACCCGATTCGTTGTGGCGTTTGGTAGTACCCAAAGTGTTCCTCCGTAAACGGAGTTGCATAATCTCATAATTACGAGGAACATGTATAAGTCATGAAGAAAGCAATAGCAACATACTAAATGATCAAGTGCTAAGCTAACGGAATGGGTCAAGTCAATCACATCATTCTCCTAATGATGTGATCCCATTAATCAAATGACAACTCTTTTGTCCATGGCTAGGAAACATAACCATCTCGATAAGCAGGCTAGTCAAGTAGAGGCATACTAGTGACACTATGTTTGTCTATGTATTCACACATGTATTATGTTTCCGGTTAATACAATTCTAGCATGAATAATAAACATTTATCATGAAATAAGGAAATAAATAATAACTTTATTATTGCCTCTAGGGCATATTTCCTTGATCTCCCACTTGCACTAGAGTCAATAATCTAGTTCACATCGCCATGTGATTTAACACCAATAATCATATCTGTATATGATTAACACCCATAGTTCACATCGTTATGTGACCAACACCCAAAGGGTTTACTAGAGTCAATAATTTAGTTCACATCGCTATGTGATTAACACCCAAAGAGTACTAAGGTGTGATCATGTTTTGCTCGTGAGAGAATCTTAGTCAGCGGTCTCATCACATTCAGAGCAGTATATTTGCAAATATTCTATGTCACAATGCTTTGCATGGAGCTACTCTAGCTAATTGCTCCCACTTTCAATATGTATCCAGATTGAGACTTAGGGTTATACGGATCGGTGTAAAAGTTTGCTTGATGTAACTTTTACAACGAACTCTTTTATCACCTCCATAATCGAGAAACATCTCCTTAGTCCTTACTAAGGATATTCTTGACTTGTCGATGATCTACTATTAGATCAAAATTGTATTCCTTTGCCAAACTCAAAGCAAGGTATACAATATGTGCAGTTCACTGACATAGCATACTTTATAGAACCTATGGTGAGGCATAGGGAATGATTTTATTCTCTTTCTATTTTACGCCATGGTCGGGTCTTGAGTCTTACTCAATTTCACACCTTGCAACACGAGGCAAGAACTCCTTCTTTGACTGTTCCATTTTGAACTATTTCAAAATCTTGTCAAGGTATGTATTCATTGAAAATCTTATCAAGCGTCTTGATCTATCTCAATAGATCTTGATGCTTAATATGTAAGTAGCTTTCTTGAGGTCTTTCTTCAAAAACTCCTTTCAAATACTCCTTTATGCTTTGCGAGAATAATTCTACATTACTTCCGATCAACAATATGTCATTCACATATACTTATCGAAATGTTGTAGTGCTCCCACTCACTTTCTTGTAAATCTGAGGCTTCAATGTAAGTCTGTACAAAACTATATGCTTTGGTCAACTTATCAAAGTGTATATTCCAACTCGAGATGCTTGCACCAGTCCATAGATGGATCATTGGAGCTTGCACATTTTGTTAACACCTTTAGGATTGAAAAACCTTCGGTTGCATCATATACAACTCTTCTTTAAGAAAACCATTTAAGGAATGTAGTTTTGACATCCATTTGCCAAATTTCATAAAATGTGGCAATTGCTAACATGATTCGGACAGACTTTTAAGCATCGTCGAGTGAGAAAGTCTCATTGTATTCAATACCTTGAACTTTGTCAAAACCTTTTTGACAAGTCTAGCTTTATAGATAGTAAAACTACTATCGTCGTCCGTCTTCCTCTTGAAGATCCATTTATTTTCTATGGCTTGCCGATCATCGAGCAAGTCCACCAAAATCCACACTTTGTTCTCATACATGGATCCCATCTCAGATTTCATGGCCTCAAACCATTTTGCGGAATCTGGGCTCATCATCGCTTCCTCATAGTTCGTAGGTTTATCATGGTCTAATAGCATGACTTTCGAACAGGATTACCGTACCACTCAGTGCGGACCGTACTCTAAAAACCTACGAGGTTACTGTAGTAACTTGATTTGAAGTTTCATGATCATCATCATTAGCTTCCTCACTAATTGATGTAGGAATCACTGGAACTGATTTCTGTGATGAACTACTTTCCAATTCGGGAGAAGGTACACATTACCTTATCAAGCTCTACTTTCCTCCCACTCACTTCTTTTGAGAGAAGCTCCTTCTCTAGAAAGGATCCATTTTTAGCAATGAATGTTTTGCCTTCGGATCTGTGATAGAAGGATTACCCAATAATTTCCTTTGGGTATTCTATGAAGACGCACTTCTCCGATTTGGGTTCGAGCTTATCAGGTTGAAAAACTTTTTCATATAAGCATCACAACTCCAAACTTTAAGAAACGACAACTTAGGTTTACTGCTAAACCACGGTGTCGTCTCAACGGATTTAGATGGTGCCCTTTTAACGTGAATGTAGCTGTCTCTAATGCATAACCCCAAAATGATAGTGGTAAACTGATAAGAGATATCATAGATCGCACCATATGAAATAAAGTGCGGTTATGACGTTTGGACACACCATAACGATGTGGTGTTCCAAGTGGCGTGAGCTGTGAAACTATTCCACATTGTTTTAATTGAAGACCAAACTCGTAACTCAAATATTTGTCTCTGTGATCAGATCGCAGAAAATTTATTTTCTTGTTACGATGATTTTTCCACTTCACTATGAAATTCTTTGAATCTTTCAACTATTTCAGACTTATGTTTCATCAAGAAGATATACCCATATCTGCTCAAATCATCTTGTGAAGGTCAGAAAATAATGATACCTGCCACGAGCCTTCATACTCATTGGTCTGCATACATCAGTATGTATTATTTCCAATAAGTCGGTAGTTCGTTCCATTGTTCGAAGAGCGGAGTTTTAGTCATCTTGCCCAAAAGGCACGGTTCGCAAGCATCAAATGATTCATAACCAAGTGATTCGAAAATCCATCTTTATGGAGTTTCTTCATCGCTTTACCGATATGACCCAAGCGGCGATTGCCACAAATAAGTTGCACTATCATTATTAACTTTGCATCTTTTGGCCTCAATATTATGAATATGTGTATCACTACGATCGAGATCCAACAAACCATTTTCGTTGGTGTGTATGACCATAGAAGGTTTTATTCATGTAAACAGAACAAAAAATTGTTCTCTAACTTAAATGAATAACCGTATTGCAATAAACATGATCAAATCATATTCATGCTCAACGCAAACACCAAATAACATTTATTTAGGTTCAACACTAATCCCGAAAGTATAGGGAGTGTGCAATGATGATCATATCAATCTTGGAACTACTTCCAACACTCATCGTCACTTTCCCTTCAACTAGTCTCTGTTTATTCTGTAACTCCTGTTTCGAGTTACTAATCTTAGCAACCGAACAAGTATCAAATACTCAGGGGCTACTATAAACACTAGTAAAGCACACATCAATAACCTGTATATTAAATATACCCTTGTTCACTTTGCCATCCTTCTTATCCACCAAATATTTAGGGCATTTCCGCTTCCAGTGACCATTTTCTTTGCGATTGTAAGCACTCGGTTTCAGGCTTTGGTCCAGCTTGGAGCTTCTTGGCGGGAGTGACAACTTGCTTGTCTTTCCACTTGAAGTTCCCTTTCTTTCCTTTGCCCTTTTCTTGAAACTAGTGGTCTTGTCAATCATCAACACTTGATGCTCTTTCTTGATTTCTACCTTCGTCGATTTCAACATCACGAAGAGCTCGGGAATCGTTTTCGTCATCCCTTGCATACTATAGTTCATCACGAAGTTCTATTAACTTGGTGATAGTGACTAGAGAATTACATCAATCACTATCTTATCTGGAAGAATAACTCCCACATGATTCAAGCGATTGTAGTACCCGGACAATCGAGCACATGCTCACTAGTTGAGCGATTCTCCTCCATCTTTTAGCTATAGAACTTGTTGGAGACTTCATATCTCTCAACTCGGGTATTTGCTTGAAATATTAACTTCAATTCTGGAACATCTCATATGGTCCATGATGTTCAAAACATCTTTGAAGTCGATTCTAAGCCATAAAGCATGGTGCACAAAACTATCAAGTAATCATCATATTGAGCTAGCCAAACGTTCATAACGTCTGCATCTGCTCCTGCAATAGGTCTGTCACCTAGCGGTGCATTAAGGACATAATTCTTTTGTGCAGCAATGAGGATAAACCTCGGATCACGGATCCAATCCGCATCATTGCTACTAACATCTTTCAACATAATTTTCTCTAGGAACATATCAAAATAAACATATGAAAGCAACAACGCAAGCTATTGATCTACAACATAATTTGCAAAATACTACGGGACTAAGTTCATGATAAATTTAAGTTCAATTAATCATATTACTTAAGAACTCCCACTTAGGCAGACATCTCTCTAGTCATCTAAGTGATCACGTGATCCAAATCAACTAAACCATGTCCGATCATCACGTGAGATGGAGTAGTTTCAATGGTGAACATCACTATGTTGATCATATCTACTATATGATTCATGCTCGACCTTTCGCTCTCCGTGTTCGAGGCCATATCTGTATATGCTAGGCTCATCAAGTATAACTTTGAGTATTCGCATGTGCAACTGTTTTGCACCGTTGTATTTGAGCGTAGAGCCTATCACACCCGATCATCACGTGGTGTCTCAAAGACGAAGAACTTTCATAGCGGTGCATACTCGGGAGAACACTTCTTGATAATTAGTGAGAGATCATCTTAAAATGCTACCGTCAATCAAAGCAAGATAAGATGCATAAAGGATAAACATCACATGCAATCAATATAAGTGATATGATATGGCCATCATCATCTTGTGCTTGTGATCTCCATCTCAAGCACCGTCGTGATCACCATCGTCACCGGGCGCGACACCTTGATCTCCATCGTAGCATCGTTGTCGTTATGCCATCTATTGCTTCTCGACTATCGCTACCGCTTAGTGATAAAGTAAAGCAATTACAGGCGTTTGCATTTCATACAATAAGGCGACAACCATATGGCTCTCGCCGATTGCCGATAACCGGTTACAAAACATGATCATCTCATACAATAAAATATAGCATCATGTCTTGACCATATCACATCACAACATACCTGCAAAAACAAGTTAGGCGTCCTCTACTTTGTTGTTGCAAATTTTACGTGGCTGCTATGGGCTTAGCAAGAACCGTTCTTACCTCGCATCAAAACCACAGCGATAGTTTGTCAAATAGACTCGTTTTAACCTTCACAAGGACGGGCGTAGCTACACTCGGTTCAACTAAAGTTGGAGAAAGCAGACACCGCTAGTCACTGTGTGCAAAGCACGGCGGTAAAACCAGTCTCGCGTAAGCGTCTGGCGTAATGTCGGTCGGGCCGCTTTATCCAACAATACCGCTGAACCAAAGTATGACATCTTTGGTAGGCGGTATGACTTATATCGTCCACAACTCACTTGTGTTCTACTCGTGCATATAACATCAGCGCATAAAACCTAGGCTCGGATGCCCTTTGTTGGGGAAGCGTAGTAATTTCAAAAATTCCTACGCACATGCAAGATCATGGTGATGATATAGCAACGAGAGGGAGAGTGTTAGATCCACGTACCCTTGTAGACCGTAAGTGGAAGCGTTATGACAACGCGGTTGATGTAGTCGTACGTCTTCACGATCCGACCGATCCAAGTACCGAACATACGGCACCTCCGAGTTTAGCACACGTTCAACTCGATGACGATCCCCGGACTCCGATCCAGCAAAGTGTCGGGGATGAGTTCCGTCAGCACGACGGCGTGGTGACGATGTTGATGTTCTATCGCGCAGGCTTCGCCTAAACTCCATGACAATATGACCGAGGTGGAATATGGTGGAGGGGCACCGCCTGCGGCTAAGGGCGATCCGTAGATCAACTTGTGTGTCTATGGGGTGCCCCCTGCCCCGTATATAAAGGAGGGAGGGAGGAGGAGGCCGGCCCTAGGAGGAGGCGCGCAAGGGAGTCCTACTCCCACGGGAGTAGGATTCCTTCTTTCCTAGTCCAACTAGGTCAAGGGGGAAAGAAGGGAAGTGGAGAAGGAAGGAAGAGGGGGCGCGCCCCAAACCTTTGTCCAATTCGGATTTGGGCTTGGGAGGGGGCGCGCCTCCTCTGGCTCCTTCCACTAAAGCCCATTAAGGCCCAATACTCTTCCCCGTATTCCCGTAACTCCCGGTACTTGAAAAATACCGAATCACTCGGAACCTTTCCGAACTCCGAATATAGTCGTCCAATATATCGATCTTTACGTCTCGACCATTTCAAGACTCCTCGTCATGTCCCCGATCTCATACGGGACTCGAACTCCTTCGGTACATCAAAACTCATAAACTCATAATATAAGCATCGCCGAAACCTTAAGCGTGCCGACCCTACGGGTTCGAGAACTATGTAGACATGACCTAGAACTATTCTCGGTCAATAACCAATAGCGGGACCTGGATGCCCATATTGGCTCCTACATATTCTCGAAGATCTTTATCGGTCAAACCGCATAACAACATCGTTGTTCCTTTGTCATCGGTATGTTACTTGCCGAGATTCGATCGTCGGTATCCAATACCTAGTTCAATCTCGTCACCGGCAAGTCTCTTTACTCGCTCGTAATGCATCATCCGTAACCAACTCATTGGTTACATTGCTTGCAAGGCTTATAATGATGTGCATTACCGAGAGGGCCCAGAGATACCTCTCAGGCAATCGGAGTGACAAAACCTAATCTCGAAATCGCCAACTCAACATGTACCTTCGAGACACACTGTAGTACTCCTTTATAATCACCCGATTCACGTTGTGACGTTTGGTAGTACCAAAGTGTTCCTTGATGGCACGGAGTTGCATAATCTCATAGTTACAAGAACATGTATAAGTCATGAAGAAAGCAATAGCAACATACTAAATGATCAAGTGCTAAGCTAACGGAATGGGTCAAGTCAATCACATCATTCTCCTAATGATGTGATCCCATTAATCAAATGACAACTCTTTTGTCCATGGCTAGGAAACATAACCATCTCTGATAAACGAGCTAGTCAAGTAGAGGCATACTAGTGACACTATGTTTGTCTATGTATTCACACATGTATTATGTTTCCGGTTAATACAATTCTAGCATGAATAATAAACATTTATCATGAAATAAGGAAATAAATAATAACTTTATTATTGCCTCCAGGGCATATTTCCTTCAAATTCGGCCCGATATGTTTTTTTCCTGGTCTTGCGAATTTAGCATTATCCCAGGATTTACCAGTTTTGCAGAAAAACCCCTAAGCATCATGCATTTAATAACTCACAAACCGTGCATCGGATTAAAATGATTTAAACATGCAAACTTCTTAGAATCTTGTGTAGATTAATAATTTGCCACTTTCACCCATGTTTAAAAATGTTAAAAATGTTGTTTGATTAAATTTGCTTAAATGCCATGTTAAAATGATTTATTTCATAACTAAATAACCGTAGCTCCAAATTTAATAAACTTTATATGTAAATGGGGTGGAAAAATGCCTAGATTAACATGGTCCACTTTATTTTCCTGTTTAACAACTTGAAAATATGTTTTAGGTCAGAACAGTAGCAAATTCAGAATATGCATATGGGGATTTTCCGGACTTGTTGTTCGTTGTTTCCGGCCTCATTTAAACTTGCCTAGGTAGGTAGTTTTGTTATGCTTCACCCCTTGCCATGTTAATCAACATTTAATATGCAACTCGTTGCATATTGAGCTCCACTTAATTTGTAGGATTGTTTGTGCACTTTGCCATGCCATGCATATTTAAACCGGACATGCATCATCCTTGGTTGTGCATCATGCCATATTTATGTGATGGTTGTTTACTATGTTGTTTGTTTCTTTCCGGGTTGCCTCTCTCGTTAGCTTCGGTTTCGTTCCGGAGTTGTGAGGATTCGTTCGACTACGTCCGTTCATCTTCTTCATGGACTCGTTCTTCTTCCTTGCGGGATTTCAGGCAAGATGACCGCTACCCTGGATCTCACTACTATCATTGCTATGCTAGTTGCTCCGTTCTATCGCTATGCTTGCGCTACCATTACCTGTTTATCAAGCCATCCCATATTGCCATGAACCTATAACCTTTGACACAATTCCTAGCAAACCATTGATTGGCTATGTTACGCTTTTGCTCAGCCCTCTTATAGCGTTGCTAGTTGCGGTGAAGTTGAAGATTTCTCCATGGTGGGCGGGGTTATGTTGGGATATCACAATATCTCTTATATTATTAATGCATCTATATATTTGGTAAAGGGTGGAAGGCTCGGCCTTATGCAGTGTTTTGTTCCACTCTTGCCGCCCTAGTTTCCGTCATACCGGTGTTATGTTCCCGGATTTTGCGTTCCTTCTGGCGGTCGGGTGATTTATAGGACCCCCGACGGTTCGCTTTGGATAAAACTTGTCCAAAGAAGGCCCAACATTGACTTTTACCATTTGCCTCACCACCACCTATTTTTCCCTTGGGAGTCGCTCTCTCGAGGTCATCTTTATTTTAGCCCCGGGCGGTGCTTGTCTAAGTGTTGGTCGAACCGAGTAGGCTGCGGGGGCCCCTCAGGCAACTCGAGGTCTGGTTTTACTCGTAGGATGTCTCATCGGTGTTGCCACGAGAACAAGATATGTGCAGCTCCTATCGGGATTGCCGGCGCATCGGGCGGCTTTGCTGGTCTTGTTTTACCATTGTCGAAATGTCTTGATGTCTGGGATTACGAGGCTGATCGGGCCTTCTGGGAGAAGGTCTATTCCTTCATTGATCGCGAGAGCTTGTCATGGGCTAAGTTGGGACACCCTGCAGGTCTAAACTTTCGAGAGCCGTGCCAGCGGTTATGTGGCAGATGGGAATTTGTTAATGTCCGGTTGTAGATAACTTGACACTTGATCCAAATTAAAACGCATCAACCGTGTGTGTAGCCGTGATGGTCTCTTCTCGTGAGTCCGGAAGTGAACACGGTTTACGGGTTATGTTTGGCGTAAGTAGGAGTTCGGGATCACCTCTTGATCATTGCTAGTTGACGACCGTTCCTTTGTTTCTCTTCTCGCTCTCATTTGTGTATGTTAGCCACCATATATGCTTAGCCGCTTTGCAACCTCACCACTTTAGCCCTTCCTTTCCCATTAAGCTTTGCTAGTCTTGATACCCGTGGTAATGGGATTGTTGAGTCCTCATGGCTCACGGATACTTCAAAACCAGTTTGCGGTGCCTATGTTACCGAAAGGTGGCGCAACCAAGCTCAAGGAGGAGCTCGATGAAGATCTTGCCCTTTGTGTTGTTTCGTTCTAGTTGATCATAGTGGAGCCCAGTTAGGGGTCGATCGGGGACCTTTGTCGTAGTTGGGGTTCTTCTTTTATTTTGGTTACGTAGTCGGACCTTGATTGTATCTGGATGATGTAATGCTTTATTCATGTAATTGTGTGAAGTGGCGATTGTAAGCCAACTATGTATCTCTTCCCTTATGTATTACATGGGTTATGTGAAGATTACCTCACTTGCGACATTGCTTTCAATGCGGTTATGCCTCTAAGTCGTTGCCCGACCGTGGGAGATATAGCCGCATCGAGGGCGCTACAAGTTGGTGTCGAGCCTTCCCGACCTTAGGAGCCCCACCGCTTGATCGTTTTTAGCGGCGAGTTGTGTCTAGAAAAATGGTTTGAGTCATTTAGGATTATATATATCGGAGAGTTAGGAATTCTTTTTACTCCTCAGTCCCTTCGTCGCTCTGGTGAGGTATCCTGACGTAGAGTTTTGACTCTTCTCTTCTCAAATTTCACTAAATTTTTTTTTAGGATCACGCGGGTATTTTGGAATCGTTCCGATGGTTTTATGATGAGAACATTGTCTTGGTGCCTCCCGTCAGCAGGGGTTTAGTGGAAGTGTCCCGGGGAGTTGAGCTCTGAGGTGTTGTGTAGGATCGGAAGTATGTCTAGAGGGGGGTGATTAGACTACTTGACAATTTAAAAGTTTAGCCTTTTGATTAGGACAAGTTTTTAGCAAGTTCACAATGATGACCAAGTCAAGTATCACCCTACACATGCAATTCTAGAGTTATGGTAGCGGAAAGTAAATTGCACATGTAGTAAATAGAGGTGGAGAAGAGCAAACGCAGTTTGGAACACGGAGATTTTTTCTCGTGGTTCCGATAGGTGGTGCTATCGTCAATCCACGTTGATGGAGACTTCAACCCACGGAGGGTAACGGCTGCGAGAGTCCACGGAGGGCTCCACCCACGAAGGGTCCACGAAGAAGCAACCTTGTCTATGCCATCATGGCTTACGCCCATGGAGGACTAGCCTTACTCGGGGTAGATCTTCACAGTAGGCGATCTCCTTGCCCTTACAAACTTCTTGGTGCAACTCCACATCTTGACGGAGGCTCCCAAGCGACACCTAACCAATCTAGGAGGCACCACCCTCCAAAAGGTAATAGATGGTGTTGGTGATGATGAACTCCTTGCTCTTGTGCTTCAAATGATAATCTCCCCAACACTCAACTCTCCTCACTGATTTGGCTGTGGTGGAAGAAAGGATTGAGTGGAAAGCAACTTGGGAAGGCTAGAAATCAAGTTTCATATGGTGGGAGTGGAGCAACTTGATCTCAACACAAGGGTAGGTAGTTTTCTTCTCAGAAATGTAAGGTAGGAGTGGTAGTTCTTTCTGATGGCTCTCTCCACGAATGAAGAGGAGGTGGAGGGTATTTATAGCCTCCACACAAAATCCAACCGTTACACACATTTGACCAATCTCGGTCGGACCGAAGTTGACAACTCGGTGAGACCGAAAGTTCAAATCTTGTGAGCGTTGGGATTTTCGTGGGACCGAAAATACAATCTCGGTTAGTCCGATTCTTCCAAATACTAGGGTTTGCCATTCTCGGTGGGACCGACTTTATCATCTCGGTGACACCGATATGATTCTGAATGTTCTGAAGGTTGGCAACACTAGTTTCGGTGAGACCGAGTTTGGAATCGGAAAATCCAAATTACTAGGGTTTGGCTATATGGTGAGGTGGTTCATCTCGGTGTGGTGAGTTTATGGAATCGGTGGGACCGAGATTACTTATGAGTATATGTTGGAATGAAAGATTGCGATAGTTTGGGAGATAGATCACTAAGCACTTTGAGCAACGGATCATCATCATAACCTCATCCCTTTTAATAGTATTGGCTTTCCTATGGACTCAATGTGATCATGGATCACTAAACCAAAAATGGAGTCTTGAGCTTTTGCCAATGCTTTCCTTAGCATTTTGAGGGTCCACATCATCAGTCATTGCCATACCCATATCATGAACTTTCGAAATATCCTCAAGAAACAATTAGTTCAATGATATATATGTTGTTATTGATTACCAAAACCACCGGGATTAGTTGCACTTTCAATCTCCCCTTTTGGTAATTGATGACAACATATAGATCAAACTTCGACAAATGATATAATCAATGAATGATATCGTCGCTTTGAGAAGTATGTGATAAGCAAGAGCTCCCCCTAAATTTGTGCATTATTTAAGATTTGCGTTTGAATGCAAATGCACAATCAATTAGGATCATGGGTCACTCTTCCATGTCACATACATCTTGGTGGAGCGCACAAAATGATAAGAATGAATAGCATGCACCCAATCACCAAGACATGAGTAAATGATCATACAAGATATGAATAGCATATGATAAGCATTAAGCACACATTAAGCATAGTATGATCAAGCACTCATCAAAGTAGAAACAAGCGTAGTATCAAACACACGAAATGTCTCGGAAAGCTCAAAAGTATCTCAAAGAAAACCGCAAACGAAAGAGCAAAAGCGAGCACTCTCTCTCGAAGTCCTATGATCTATACAATTTCTCCCCTTTGGCAACAAGTTACCAAAAGTTCGAAAGGTATAGAGCTAAGCATCACTAGGGACTCTGCTGGCGGCTCATGCAGGTTGATGGAGTGGAGATAGCTGCATCTGCAAAGGCTTGCTGAAGTCTGTGGAGCTAGAGGAGTGGACACTGGGCTGGAGCTGGGAACCGATGGGGCTGTGGGAGGTCTTGATGTAGTAGCCACAGGGTCATCCTTTGGAATAGCAACTGATCTGGGTCTTGTGGGAACTGAGCAGGCTACTCATAATCATCTGGACCAAATCACCTTCCATCTCCTTCATGAGCTCTGCCTTCTCCCTCTTGGCTTCCTCAATATCTGCCTCAAGCTTGTTGTGTGACTTGCACTTGATCGACTTGACATCAGAGCATGGAACTTGTCTTCAACTATCCTCTCAAGACTCTCCCGAGGCGCACTATCTTTGGCAGGCGTAGTTCAATCCTCTGGGTAGCTTCAAGAAGCTGTTCTCCAACGCTCTTGGGTTTTCTTCTTCTTGCTCTTGCTTCCTTCTCAGCTTTGGCTTGTTTGGCAGCTTCAGACTTAGCTTGACCTTCAACAGATGTGGGATCATCATCTGTCATCACAACTTCATTATCCTCATGTTCAGGCTGCAGTGGCAAGTGGGGTCTATCCAACAAGTAGGTGTCCGTGCCAAACTTGGCATTGATGAGCATCTGAATGTGCGGGGCAAACCCACATGACCTCTTCTGGTCTGCTGCTGTCCTCTTGATAGTCTCTACTATCAGGTCCATCACCTTGAAAGGTGCCTTCTGATCTAGAATATGCAGCATGTTGATAGAATAGCCTCTTATCATGCGATGATCTCCTGACTTAGGCATCAAAGTATGCCTCAGAATCGTGTTAGTGGTTGGGAGACCTGCCTGAAGATGATACACTGATCCGAGCTTCCATATCTCTACATCTTTGGCTGGTACCTCATTGTACATGTTCTTCATTGACTCATGATTTTTCTTTGGAATTCCATAGACATCAACATCATCATCTCTTGATACTGGAGCATTTAGCAGTGCTGCCCACTCTTCAACTGTTGAAGAGAATCTCTGGCCTTCGGTCATCCATACAATTCTGCCATCTGGATAGAAGTGTGCTGTGGCATAGAACTGCATGATCATCTCGTCATTCCATCTTCTGACCAACGAACTCAGCAACACCACATGCAGTGAAGCTCTCATGCACATGTGGGAAGTAGTCTCTGTGCTCTTCACTATCAATATATTCCCAGTCAACATATCTAGTGTCAGCAACAATGGGCTTCTTGTCCATGAGCAGCATCTCATAGAAATCTTGTTGCTCTCGGTGTGGAATCTTGAGTCAACAGCTGTCCTTCTCCTGGTGGCATATGGATCAACTTGCCTCCATAGCACGAGGCCTTTGTCCTTCCTTTCCTTCATATTTTACGCTCGAGGATGAGCATCATTGTGGGTGGCGGTTTACATGCGAGTTTTAGCAACACATGTGCCTCATCTTGATTCATTTGGTGGCACATTGTCCTTCTTCTTCTCTCAAGCAGGAATATTTCTCCTTGTTTTCTTGGGCTTGGCGGCGGGCTTGGCTTGAGCTGCCTTTCTTTGAGCTGATGGCTTAGACTTAGTAGGTGCTCCTGCTCGATGGCATCTCCCATCAACTTAGACTTCGAGGAGGAGGCTGGGGTGCTTCCTCATCGAATCATCATCACCGCTTCATCATGTACTATCCTCTTCCTCTTGGAAGTTTTCTTTATCTTCTTTGGAGGTTTCCTCTTCCATGCTCAACTTCTTGCAACGATGGACTTCTTCACTTTCTTTGGTGCCTTTCTTGGTATGTTGCCCTTGATAGTCTTTGGCAACCACTTTCCTCTTAGGTTTAGAAGTGATCTCTTCCTCAGCAACAAAGTCAGAATCCTCTTCATCAGAATTTCTCTTCTTCCTGGCCTTGGTGGCAGCAGGAGGCAAACCACTTGGGGTGCTCCTCTCACCATCATCAGAAAAGCTGCTGGCTTCAGGACTAGTGCCTGCCTCTGGAATCTCAACCGGTGATTCAGACTGTTCGCTGTCACTTGCATCGGACATGGTGACAACTTTGTGAATAGAATAGGTATAGGCAGAATAGAAGAGTTATCACAAACTGCAGAAGATTTTGCAAAAAGAATGAGTTCAAATTTCAGTTTTAAGTTTTCACAGAATGCATTTGGTCTGACCGAGTCTAAAATTCGGTGAATCCGAAGTGTCTAAACAGAACCATTCACACCACTTTCGGTTGGACCGAAATGGGTTTCGGTCTAGCCGAGAACACTAGGGTTTCACTAAATCCTCATTTCGGTCTTACCGATTTGCACAAACTCGGTTGGACCGAAGGTGCGGTGTAATGGCCGAGAGGCCAAATCGGTCGATCGAGAATGTAGAATCGGTCACATCGAGATGTGTTCGGCGAAAACCTAACCCTAAAATTTTCACTCGAATTTCGTTCTAAGAACTAATCTGCTGGATAGGAAGATTTCAAACATGGCAAGAAGCTAGGCAAACCAATCGTGCATTGAATCAGAGGTTGAAGCACGAGAGGGATCGAAACTCACCCTAACTTGGTGGAGTTTCTCTACGGCGGCAACGGCGCGATGAGATTGACCGTTGACGGCGACGGAGACCCGCGGCGAGGGCGCACAGGCGACGGCGGAGACGATCCGGAGACCACGGCGACGGCAGCTAAGGGTTTGGGGGCGAGACGTTTTGAAGGAATAATCAACGCGCGCTGCCCTCAGGTATATATACCCTTCAGCTGTCGGTGGGACCGAGTTGGAAAACTCGGTGGCACCGAGATGGTTAACTGCAAGCAGTTACTCACATCGGTCACGCCGAAATTTGCAACTCGGTTTCACCGAGGTGAAAACCTAGATCAATCCAAGTGATTTCGGTCTGTCCGATTTGAGTAGATTGGTTTGACCGAAAGTACTTAGAAGGTTTTGGAATTTAAGCTTTTTGACGGATCGGTGGCTCCGAGTGCTCCTCACTCGGTCTGTCCGAAAAAACTTGATCAAAGTTTGTGATATAAGCATGAATAGAGTTTGAGACAAGAAAGCATAGATAGCTAGGGGAGGAACTTAGGCATTCTTGTCCATCCATTTGGTCAAAAAGAGATAAAATCCAAAAGACCAAAGCAACAAATGGATGTCCTCGAATGGATAAAATTATGCATCCAACATGCTCACACAATAAGATAGCAAATGAAATATGTGTCAAACATGCACAAACAAAACTCTAGCAACTAGCACACAATTTGGCGATGACTAGGTCATCTATATATGAGTATGTTGACTTAGGAGTCAAATGAGAACATTTGATCATAGGTCATACTCATCGTTTAAGCACAAGTGGGGTTACCACTTTTACATAAAGCATTAATGTGATCACATCATTTGAAGATGCTTTAGCTCATATATTTAGAGCAAAGCTCCCCCTTGATGTGAGAACCCCTTTTAAAGGGTCAAACTAACCTTGGGTTGTCGTAGAAGACTTCATGTAGATGTTGAAGATGTGGATGCTCAATGTTGATGAAGATCATCAAGAGTTGGGAGCAATCCTTTAGATTCGGGCACTTTCAATACCTACATGGGTTAGTCCCACAAGGAACAAACAAGGATATCCATGGACATTGATTGAAGTACATAATAGATGATGTCCATGAAAGCAATGATTACCTTGTCCCTTGACTTACCAACAAGAGGGTTTGTGACTCCATGAACTAGTGCAAGACGTGGAAGTTGATTGCACAAGTTCTTGCCAAAATGAATATGAGTGAAGTATGTTGGCGGAGTCACCCTCAAGAACTCTCTAGTTCTTCTTCTTCGGGATCCACATCATCTTGATGGGAATCCTTGGGGTAGTAGTTGAGCTTGACGAAGTAGAACTTGAAGTTTCCTTGGGAACCCACTTGACCATGGCCTTGGGTGCTTCAATGAATGCATCAATCTCCTCTTGAAGCTTGTCCTTGCCTTTTAGCTTGTGGTCTTGTGGTGGAAGGTCATCTTGAGCTTGTTCCACATTTGAAGAAGTAGGATCATACTTCTCCTTTTGAGAGACAAACTTTGGAGTGGGATATTGACCTTCTTCCCATTCAACACCCTCGGCGTTGAACTTTCGCTCAAAACCAATTCCTTGATTCTTCCGGTGCCTCCCTTGCTTGCGAACAATTTCCTCAAAGTTCTTGCTTCCGGCAAGGCTCTTGTAGACACCTTTATCTATAATCCCTTTCAATAAACTATTTTCTTGCTCAAGTGAAACTTGGCTTGAAACATTGTTAGTGGAATCAAGAGAATTACTAGAAGCAACAATATTGGATTTAGCATGATTATTGTTACTACTAGATGAAGAATTTTTCTTATGCTTGTCATGCTTAGTTTTAATAGGTGGCAAGAAATTAGACAAGAGAAGTCGTTTGGCAAGATATGAAGAACTCTTCTTTGAAGATCGTCATTGATAGCTTTTAGAAACTCATGTTCTTGCTCTAGATTGAGCTTCTCGAGCGTAGCTTCTCATGAGATCTTAGGAGCTCTCTATGATCTTCTTGAGTTGTTTCATGAGCTAACTTAAGAGTGTTTAGTTCTTTAGTTAGGCGCTCAATCTCCTTCATAGCATTGTCATTCGACTCTTCTCGACTATAAAGACTACTAGCATGTTCATCATTACTAAGCTCACTAGATTTGTCATGTAAAAGCTCATCTTCACCAAGCAAGTCATCCTCATCACTATCAAAGTCAATGAATTCAGGGTGTGATACCTTGGGGCCTTTTGCCATGAAGCATCTTCCAATTCCCTCATTTGGTGAATCAAATATGTCATAGGAGTTGAAGTTGGAGGATACGAGAGCAAGACCGCAACACCTTCATCTTGATTGTATTCGGAGTTGGAGTGATAGCTTCTTTGGAGTGATTGTCTGAGTCGGAGCCGGAGACCCATTCACCAACATGAGCTTGATGTTTTCTTCTTGTGTAGCTCCTTGATGACTTGTCTTTCCTTTCCGAATCCTTGCTTCTCCGAGAGGATCTTCGTTCATAACGATCATCTCTACTCCTTCTCTCTTTTCGAGGTGACTCTTCTCTTGAGCTTCTTCTTCTTGGAGATTCTTCTCTTCCCTTGTGGGGAGTCGAACACTCATTTGAGTAGTGTCCGGGTCTTCCACAATTGTAGCAGTTTCGATCACGACTAGAAGATCTCTTTTCATCATATGATCTAGACTTTGAGCTTCTTTCCTTGCTTCTACTCTTGTAGAATTTGTTGAAGTTCTTCACCATTAGGCTTATCTCTTCATTGGAAACCAGCTTGTCACTTGAGGTTGTGGGAGCTTCAACTGTAGCTTTGTAAGCACCACTTGACTTGTTGTGAAGCTCTTCCTTGTCTTTAAGTGTCATCTCATGAGCAACAATTCTTCCAATGACTTCGGTAGGCTTGAGATTCTTGTAGTTTGGCATCATTTGGATCAAAGTGCACACGGTGTCATACTTTCCATCCAAAGCTCTGAGAATCTTCTTGATGATGAATCGGTCGGTCATTTCTTCGCTTCCTAAGCCGGCAATCTCATTTGTGATGAGAGCAAGCCTAGAGTACATTTCAGTGACTCCTTCACCTTCCTTCATCTTGAACTTGTCAAGTTGACCTTGAAGAACATCTAGCTTTGATTCCTTCACGGACTCGGTACCTTCGTGCATTTCGACCAAAGTATCCCAAATCTCTTTGGCATTCTCAAGACGGCTGATCTTGTTGAACTCCTCGGGACACAAAGCATTGAAGAGAATGTCACAAGCTTGAGCATTGTTCTGTAACATCCGCAACTCATCCGCTGTAGCCGCGATCCGAACTTTTCCTTCCTCGAAGAACTCACCTTGCAAGCCAACACAAATAATGCCCCATGCGGCGGGGTTATGTCCAAGAATATGCATTTTCATTTTGTGCTTCCAACTAGCAAAATTTGAACCATCAAAGTAAGGACCTCTCTGAAAATTACCCTCACTAGGCGCCATACTCTCCTAGGTTGTGAAACCAAGCTTATGGAGTCAATGCAATGGAAACCAATCCAATGGAGACCAAAGCTCGATACCACTTGTAGGATCGGAAGTATGTCTAGAGGGGGGTGATTAGACTACTTGACAATTTAAAAGTTTAGCCTTTTGATTAGGACAAGTTTTTAGCAAGTTCACAATGATGACCAAGTCAAGTATCACCCTACACATGCAATTCTAGAGTTATGGCAGCGGAAAGTAAATTGCACATGTAGTAAATAGAGGTGGAGAAGAGCAAACGCAGTTTGGAGACACGGAGATTTTTTCTCGTGGTTTCGATAGGTGGTGCTATCGTCAATCCACGTTGATCAATCCAAGGTGAAAACCTAGATCAATCCAAGTGATTTCGGTCTGTCCGATTTGAGTAGATTGGTTTGACCGAAAGTACTTAGAAGGTTTTGGAATTTAAGCTTTTTACGGATCGGTGGCTCCGAGTGCTCCTCACTCGGTCTGTCCGAAAAAAACTTGATCAAAGTTTGTGATATAAGCATGAATAGAGTTTGAGACAAGAAAGCATAGATAGCTAGGGGAGGAACTTAGGCATTCTTGTCCATCCATTTGGTCAAAAAGAGATAAAATCCAAAAGACCAAAGCAACAAATGGATGTCCTCGAATGGATAAAATTATGCATCCAACATGCTCACACAATAAGATAGCAAATGAAATATGTGTCAAACATGCACAAACAAAACTCTAGCAACTAGCACACAATTTGGCGATGACTAGGTCATCTATATATGAGTATGTTGACTTAGGAGTCAAATGAGAACATTTGATCATAGGTCATACTCATCGTTTAAGCACAAGTGGGGTTACCACTTTTACATAAAGCATTAATGTGATCACATCATTTGAAGATGCTTTAGCTCATATCTTTAGAGCAAAGCTCCCCCTTGATGTGAGAACCCCTTTTAAAGGGTCAAACTAACCTTGGGTTGTCGTAGAAGACTTCATGTAGATGTTGAAGATGTGGATGCTCAATGTTGATGAAGATCATCAAGAGTTGGGAGCAATCCTTTAGATTCGGGCACTTTCAATACCTACATGGGTTAGTCCCACAAGGAACAAACAAGGATATCCATGGACATTGATTGAAGTACATAATAGATGATGTCCATGAAAGCAATGATTACCTTGTCCCTTGACTTACCAACAAGAGGGTTTGTGACTCCATGAACTAGTGCAATATGTGGAAGTTGATTGCACAAGTTCTTGCCAAAATGAATATGAGTGAAGTATGTTGGCGGAGTCACCCTCAAGAACTCTCTAGTTCTTCTTCTTCGGGATCCACATCATCTTGATGGGAATCCTTGGGGTAGTAGTTGAGCTTGACGAAGTAGAACTTGAAGTTTCCTTGGGAACCCACTTGACCATGGCCTTGGGTGCTTCAATGAATGCATCAATCTCCTCTTGAAGCTTGTCCTTGCCTTTTAGCTTGTGGTCTTGTGGTGGAAGGTCATCTTGAGCTTGTTCCACATTTGAAGAAGTAGGATCATACTTCTCCTTTTGAGAGACAAACTTTGGAGTGGGATATTGACCTTCTTCCCATTCAACACCCTCGGCGTTGAACTTTCGCTCAAAACCAATTCCTTGATTCTTCCGGTGCCTCCCTTGCTTGCGAACAATTTCCTCAAAGTTCTTGCTTCCGGCAAGGCTCTTGTAGACACCTTTCTCTCTAATCCCTTTCAATAAACTATTTTCTTGCTCAAGTGAAACTTGGCTTGAAACATTGTTAGTGGAATCAAGAGAATTACTAGAAGCAACAATATTGGATTTAGCATGATTATTGTTACTACTAGATGAAGAATTTTTCTTATGCTTGTCATGCTTAGTTTTAATAGGTGGCAAGAAATTAGACAAGAGAAGTCGTTTGGCAAGATATGAAGAACTCTTCTTTCGAAGATCGTCATTGATAGCTTTTAGAAACTCATGTTCTTGCTCTAGATTGAGCTTCTCGAAGCGTAGCTTCTCATGAGATCTTAGGAGCTCTCTATGATCTTCTTGAGTTGTTTCATGAGCTAACTTAAGAGTGTTTAGTTCTTTAGTTAGACGCTCAATCTCCTTCATAGCATTGTCATTCGACTCTTCTCGACTATAAAGACTACTAGCATGTTCATCATTACTAAGCTCACTAGATTTGTCATGTAAAAGCTCATCTTCACCAAGCAAGTCATCCTCATCACTATCAAAGTCAATGAATTCAGGGTGTGATACCTTGGGGCCTTTTGCCATGAAGCATCTTCCAATTCCCTCATTTGGTGAATCAAATATGTCATAGGAGTTGAAGTTGGAGGATACGAGAGCAAGACCGGCAACACCTTCATCTTGACTGTATTCGGAGTTGGAGTGATAGCTTCTTTCGGAGTGATTGTCGGAGTGGAGCCGGAGACCCATTCACCAACATGAGCTTGATGTTTTCTTCTTGTGTAGCTCCTTGATGACTTGTCTTTCCTTTCCGAATCCTTGCTTCTCCGAGAGGATCTTCGTTCATAACGATCATCTCTACTCCTTCTCTCTTTCGAGGTGACTCTTCTCTTGAGCTTCTTCTTCTTGGAGATTCTTCTCTTCCCTTGTGGGGAGTCGAACACTCATTTGAGTAGTGTCGGGTCTTCCACAATTGTAGCAGATTCGATCACGACTAGAAGATCTCTTTTCATCATATGATCTAGACTTTGAGCTTCTTTCCTTGCTTCTACTCTTGTAGAATTTGTTGAAGTTCTTCACCATTAGGCTTATCTCTTCATTGGAAACCAGCTTGTCACTTGAGGTTGTGGGAGCTTCAACTGTAGCTTTGTAAGCACCACTTGACTTGTTGTGAAGCTCTTCCTTGTCTTTAAGTGTCATCTCATGAGCAACAATTCTTCCAATGACTTGGTAGGCTTGAGATTCTTGTAGTTTGGCATCATTTGGATCAAAGTGCACACGGTGTCATACTTTCCATCCAAAGCTCTGAGAATCTTCTTGATGATGAATCGGTCGGTCATTTCTTCGCTTCCTAAGCCGGCAATCTCATTTGTGATGAGAGCAAGCCTAGAGTACATTTCAGCGACTCCTTCACCTTCCTTCATCTTGAACTTGTCAAGTTGACCTTGAAGAACATCTAGCTTTGATTCCTTCAGGGACTCGGTACCTTCGTGCATTTCGACCAAAGTATCCCAAATATCTTTTGCATTCTCAAGACGGCTGATCTTGTTGAACTCCTCGGGACACAAAGCATTGAAGAGAATGTCACAAGCTTGAGCATTGTTACGTAACATCCGCAACTCATCCGCTGTAGCCCGCGATCCGGAACTTTCCTTCCTCGAAGAACTCACCTTGCAAGCCAACACAAATAATGCCCCATGCGGCGGGGTTATGTCCAAGAATATGCATTTTCATTTTGTGCTTCCAACTAGCAAAATTTGAACCATCAAAGTAAGGACCTCTCGAAAATTACCTCACTAGGCGCCATACTCTCCTAGGTTGTGAAACCAAGCTTATGGAGTCAATGCAATGGAAACCAATCCAATGGAGACCAAAGCTCGATACCACTTGTAGGATCGGAAGCATGTCTAGAGGCGGGGGTGATTAGACTACTTGACAATTTAAAAGTTTAGCCTTTTGATTAGGACAAGTTTTAGCAAGTTCACAATGATGACCAAGTCAAGTATCACCCTACACATGCAATTCTAGAGTTATGGCAGCGGAAAGTAAATTGCACATGTAGTAAATAGAGGTGGAGAAGAGCAAACGCAGTTTGGAGACACGGAGATTTTTCTCGTGGTTCCGATAGGTGGTGCTATCGTCAATCCACGTTGATGGAGACTTCAACCCACGGAGGGTAACGGCTGCGAGAGTCCACAGAGGCTCCACCCACGAAGGGTCCACGAAGAAGCAACCTTGTCTATGCCATCATGGCTTACGCCCACGGAGGACTAGCCTTACTGGGGTAGATCTTCACGAAGTAGGCGATCTCCTTGCCCTTACAAACTTCTTGGTTCAACTCCACATCTTGACGGAGGCTCCCAAGCGACACCTAACCAATCTAGGAGGCACCACCCTCCAAAGGGTAATAGATGGTGTTGGTGATGATGAACTCCTTGCTCTTGTGCTTCAAATGATAATCTCCCCAACACTCAACTCTCCTCACTGATTTGGCTGTGGTGGAAGAAAGGATTGAGTGGAAAGCAACTTGGGAAGGCTAGAAATCAAGTTTCATATGGTGGGAGTGGAGCAACTTGATCTCAACACAAGGGTAGGTAGTTTTCTTCTCATAAATGTAAGGTAGGAGTGGTAGTTCTTTCTGATGGCTCTCTCCACGAATGAAGAGGAGGTGGAGGGGTATTTATAGCCTCCACACAAAATCCAACCGTTACACACATTTGACCAATCTCGGTTAGACCGAAGTTGACAACTCGGTGAGACCGAAAGTTCAAATCTTGTGAACGTTGGGATTTTCGGTGGGACCGAAAATACAATCTCGGTTAGTCCGATTCTTCCAAATACTAGGGTTTGCCATTCTCGGTGGGACCGACTTTATCATCTCGGTGACACCGATATGATTACAGAAGGTTACAGAAGGTTGGCAACACTAGTTTCGGTGAGACCGAGTTTGGAATCGGAAAATCCGAAATTACTAGGGTTTGGCTATATGGTGAGGTGGTTCATCTCGGTGTGGTGAGTTTATGGAATCGGTGGGACCGAGATTACTTATGAGTATATGTTGGAATGAAAGATTGCTGATAGTTTGGGAGATAGATCACTAAGCACTTTGAGCAACCAGATCATCATCATAACCTCATCCCCTTTTAATAGTATTGGCTTTCCTATGGACTCAATGTGATCATGGATCACTAAACCAAAAATGGAGTCTTGAGCTTTTGCCAATGCTTTCCTTAGCATTTTGAGGGGTCCACATCATCAGTCATTGCCATACCCATATCACTGAACTTTCTGAAATATCCTCAAGAAACAATTAGTTCAATGATATATATGTTGTTATTGATTACCAAAACCACCCGGGGATTAGTTGCACTTTCATGTTGTCGTCATAATTTTATCGTTGCAGTTCTGGAATACCTGAGTTTAGTACGCCGACATCGAAAATCTCTTTTATGCAGTTGTTGGTGAGATAACCCGCTAACCTTGATCTTGAGGTGAGTAAGGAGTATTGCCATGACTCGTATAACGGATGCTTTTCGAAGGTTGAGGTAGACGATTTCCGAAGGTTTCTTGGTTATGTGTTGACGGATGGATACAGCTGGATGTAGGTATTGTTAGTTTGGGTGAGATATATTGCTTCCCCTGTATCCCCAACACCAGATTGCATAACCAGAAAGTTTCGGGAGTTATATAGGTGGGAATTCAAGTAGCTTCTAGAATATCTTTCCGACAGATGCATGATATGGGATTGGGTAAATCTCTATCATATGTTTGTTCCGGCTTATTCTGCAAGCCAATCCTTTGTTTTGTTTTATTTGTGGTATTCGAGTTGCTTCGAAGTCAAATGTTGAATCCATATCTTTTCCTAAATGGTGTTCTCATATTTCTATGTGAATACTAATCCTTTTGATCATTGATTTTGTCATGTCAACTCTCTTCCAACCGGTGTGCTTCTCTTCGAGATTATCCCATCATTCTCCCCATCCGCAAGATCAATTCTACGTTTTCTCAATGGTGTTTGTTTCGTTCATCCCAAGTTGTCTTTGTTTTTTTCCCGCCCCCCACCCTTTTTCTTCAAGGACACAGATTTCTTAATCAAGTATCCATTTATTCATGTGAAGTCTCTTCATTCTTTTCAATCAATGTTCTTATCTGGTGATTTCCCATGAAGGTGCTCAACAGCTTCAAGTTCATCATCCTTCATTGTTGTTTCTTATCCGGTGGATTCAATTCAAGTTTTTCGTGTCGATCGTATTCTATCCCTCAGCTCAAATATTTTCATTTGTTTGTTCGCCTCTTGCCAGTTTATCCTTCCGGAGTGCTCAAGACATCTCAGGAGATTCGTCTGTGTTTGAATTAATTCGAGGTGGTCACCTCATTCGAATATTCCAATTTTTCCGGTGCATCATCTACCTCTTCATCAATCCTTTCCAACGGTGTTTTCTTTTCAGTGGGCCCTAACCCACAGGTCTTTTCCCAGGATCTTACCTGACTCTTTTAATTATCCTGGAGTTATTTTTAAACTCTTTTCAAATGTGACGTAAGAATGATTTTCATCAGTAACATGCCTTATCCAAGGTCGTTTTCAAATTCTTTTCATCTTTGGCTCAACCTTTCCTCTTTTAATTATCCCGGAGTATCTCAACAATTCACGGTGGTTCTCATCATCATTCTCAACATTTCAAGACCGAAGAAGAGTTCCTCTTAAATCCATACCCGTTCGTCCAAAGAGGCGTAGTTCAAGTTTGATGCCATCCTCTCATAATTGTTTTTGATTGTGGGAATTCTTTCCACCCATCCGGAGCATTTCTTGAGTTGTTTCCATTTCTTTCCTCCGAAGGCCATCATGTCATAATTCTTTATTCTCAGCGTGTAGCTATCATTCTCCAAATCTTACCGGTGATTCGTTCAAATATCCTCTAATCAGTTCATGTTCTCTTCGTTCTCATGTATCTAAATCCCTTCAAGTATCCTCATTTGTTTTCAAATTCTTCCCGCTGAATTGTGCCTTTGCTACGTTCATTTTCAATTCTTACGGTGGTTCTTTCAAGATCTCTCTTCCTTGTTCATCATATCAATTCATTTGTTGTTCCAATCCTACCGGTGGTTCGTTGAAGACCTTCTCAAGTTTTGATATATCTCTTTTAATCCTTTCTACGGGAATAAGTAGTATGCCAAATCCATTGATTGTCATCAATTTAATTGGTGAAGGATAAGCATAACATAATTCTTATTCTTGTTTATCCAAGTGATTAATTCTTTATTCCGGAGGCCCTTAAAATTCTCGGTTTCATTTGTTTCATCTTCTCTTTTTCCCGGAGTTCCAAGCTCTAATTATCTCGTCGCGAGGCTCCATCTAAATCATCGCAAGGCTTCACCTTGTGTTTTCAACTTCTCCTTCTTTCCACCATCCTTTTAATACCGGAGTTTCTTCATAGTGGTTCGTCAAGGATTCTTTTCATTCTTCAATTGTTCTTCAAGATTTCTCTTGAAGTTAAGATCAGCCAAGCTATACTCAAAATAAACATGGTGCTCAACACATGTTTTGTTTTGAGGCGTCTCTTCTTGCATTCCAAAGTGCAATTCTTTCTACCTTATCATTTGAGATGGTGTTATATCACTCTTGACAATTTCCTTCATGTTTCATGATTCATATTGTTGTCAAAAGTGAGGTATTTTAAATCCATCAATCTCTTCTTTGGAGTTATCTTGGTATAGATTTCACCTAAAGACTTTCCTAAGGAATGTTGCTATTTGTGGTGTTTATCTATGATCCAAGTTGTCTCTCTATCACCTCGGTGGAAGAAGCTTTCATCTCTTTGGTGCTCTCAGTCAAATCAATTGTTTCCATTAGTGGCCGGTTGTCACCTCATAGTCTCGAGATGTTTTCCATCAGCCCACTACAAGCTTATGCATTTTGTTGTTGGTTTTTTCCCAACAACCCCGTTGTATTCTTCTTTGCAAGGATGCTTTCCAAGTTCATTTGTGGCAGAAGATGTCATTTTCTTCTCCATTCTGTTATTCCAATGATCTATCTTCTATTCTTTCTACCGGAGGCATTGTGATGTTGTGCTCTTCACCCATCACCTCGTTTGGTGAGGATCGCCTTCTTTACTGGCTTATCCATTTAACCGGAGTGTTGTATCATCTCTTCCATATCTTTTCATCTCATCAAGTTTTCTTCTCTTTCCTACCGGAGTGCTGTCCAAAATCTGCCATTCTTGTTCCTTGGCTATCTCATTATACCGATGTGGTCATAATCTTTTCGTTCGTGAAGCTCTTATTTCCATGTCTTTCAACCTTCAAGTTCTCGTAATACTCCTTGTTCCTCTTTTCTACCGGATTGTTTGCAATCTCGTTCATCTCTGTTGTACTCTTTCTTTTAAATTGCTCAACCTCTCAAGGTTCTTTGGTTTCACTCATTGGTCAAAGAAGCAACTTTGTTTTACCTCTCCTCTTCCTTTTCCCTCCGGTGCCATCCTAGATCTCGGGACGAGATCCTCTCGTAGTGGTGGAGTGTTGTAACGCCCCGGATCCGATGCGCCAGGTGTCCGCCAGTTATTTGCCGTTGTTGCCATGTCATTGCTTGCGTGTTGCATTTCACCATGTCATCATCGCATTTCATCGCATGTTTTTCAAAACTTGCATCCGTTCGAGTTCCCCGATTCTCCCGTTGTCCGTCGAGTCCGGACACTGCTTGCGCGCCCTGCACCTCCGAAATATTATTTTATAAGTGGCATAAAAATGTTCTCGGAATGGGTTGCAACTTGTCGTGCGGTCTTATTATAGTGTAGACAGACCTCCCGCCATGTTTCATCGCATTCGGAGTCCATTTGATAGCCCAACCGTTAAACCTACAACCGCAATATAGTCGGTTTAATCGTCGGACGTTTTCGATCTCCGGAAACAGTTGTCGGGCTGCACTTCCCTTCTCTCCCCTCAGCCCAAGTCTCTCTCTCACAGCCCACCTAGGCCACTCTACCTCTCCTCGCATCCGGAATCGCCCGATCGCGATCGGAGGGTCCCGAAACCCCTCCTAACCCCCAAACCCTAGCAATTTTGCTATATATACACCTCCCTTCCATTTTGGGCATCCCTAGCCTTCCCTACCTCCCGGCCGCCTCCTCCTCGAAATCAGCGCCTCCTCCCTCATTTTCACAAGAGCCACCACCTCCTCCTCGGATCTGGGCTGCCAGCCGCGCCGCCACTTAGCGATCGGCCATTAGGCGCCGCCGCCAGACGCCGCCAGGCCAACCGGCGCCCGCCATGTGGCTTTGCCACGTCGCCGTGTCCTCCCGCTCCCACACAACCCCATGGCCCATGGAACCCAGATCGGGGCCAGCAAGCCCATCTGGGCCCGAGCCGCCTTGACCTCCAGCGCCGGAAGGCCTCGCGTCCTCCTCGGCCCGAGCCGCCGTCGGCCGCCGTCCGCCCGGCGACAGAGGCCTCGCCGTCGCCGCCGAGCTCCGCCCGCGCCCGCAGACGTCGCCTCCTCGCCAGTCGTCGCCTCCCGTCGCCCTCTCCTTCCCAGCTCTCTCCCTCACCCGATCTCCCTTTCTTTCCTTTTCTGAGATCCCGCCGCCGGAGCTTGGCGGCTTCGCCGCGGTCTCCTCCACGGATCCGCGGGATCCACCAGATCCGGACCCGCGATCCATTCCCGGCCTCGCCGATGACAGACCCGCCGCCATCGCCGGAACCGCCGCGGCGTGGCCTTCTTCGACCACAGCAGCGGCGGCACACGCCTTGATGTGCCTCTGCACGTGGGCCCCGCAAGCCGGCCAAGACCAGCAGCGCCAGCGCCCCCCTCACCGACTGGGCCGAGCCCATGGGTGAGCTACCACCCCGCGCCCATGTCCTGTTTCGGCCTGTAGCACTAATTCGGCCCAATATGTTTTTTTCCTGGTCCTGCGAATTTAGCATTATCCCAGGATTTACCAGTTTTGCAGAAAAACCCCTAAGCATCATGCATTTAATAACTCACAAACCGTGCATCGGATTAAAATGATTTAAACATGCAAACTTCTTAGAATCTTGTGTAGATTAATAATTTGCCACTTTCACCCATGTTTAAAAATGTTAAAAATGTTGTTTGATTAAATTTGCTTAAATGCCATGTTAAAATGATTTATTTCATAACTAAATAACCGTAGCTCCAAATTTAATAAACTTTATATGTAAATGGGGTGGAAAAATGCCTAGATTAACATGGTCCACTTTATTTTCCTGTTTAACAACTTGAAAATATGTTTTAGGTCAGAACAGTAGCAAATTCAGAATATGCATATGGGGATTTTCCGGACTTGTTGTTCGTTGTTTCCGGCCTCATTTAAACTTGCCTAGGTAGGTAGTTTTGTTATGCTTCACCCCTTGCCATGTTAATCAACATTTAATATGCAACTCGTTGCATATTGAGCTCCACTTAATTTGTAGGATTGTTTGTGCACTTTGCCATGCCATGCATATTTAAACCGGACATGCATCATCCTTGGTTGTGCATCATGCCATATTTATGTGATGGTTGTTTACTATGTTGTTTGTTTCTTTCCGGGTTGCCTCTCTCGTTAGCTTCGGTTTCGTTCCGGAGTTGTGAGGATTCGTTCGACTACGTCCGTTCATCTTCTTCATGGACTCGTTCTTCTTCCTTGCGGGATTTCAGGCAAGATGACCTTCTACGGATCTCACTACTATCATTGCTATGCTAGTTGCTCCGTTCTATCGCTATGCTGCGCTACCTATTACCTGTTTATCAAGCCATCCCATATTGCCATGAACCTATAACCTTTGACACCATTCCTAGCAAACCATTGATTGGCTATGTTACCGCTTTTGCTCAGCCCCTCTTATAGCATTGCTAGTTGCAGGTGAAGTTGAAGATTTCTCCATGGTGGGCGAGGTTATGTTGGGATATCACAATATCTCTTCTATTATTAATGCATCTATATATTTGGTAAAGGGTGGAAGGCTCGGCCTTATGCCCGGTGTTTTGTTCCCTCTTGCCGCCCTAGTTTCCGTCATACGGTGTTATGTTCCCGGATTTTGCGTTCCTACGCTGTCGGGTGATTTATGGGACCCCCCGACAGTTCGCTTTGAATAAAACTTGTCCATCAAGGCCCAACATTGACTTTTACCATTTGCCTCACCACCACCTATTTTTCCCTTGGGAGTCGCTCTCTCGAGGGTCATCTTTATTTTAGCCCCGGGCGGTGCTTGTCTAAGTGTTGGTCCGAACCAAGTAGATCGCAGGGCCCCTCGGGCAACTCGAGGTCTGGTTTTACTCGTAGGATGTCTCATCCGTGTTGCCTCGAGAGCGAGATATGAGCAGCTCCTATCGGGATTGTCGGCGATCGGGCGGCTTTGCTGGTCTTGTTTTACCATTGTCGAAATGTCTTGATGTACGGGATTCCGAGACTGATCGGGTCTTCTGGGAGAAGGTCTATTCCTTCGTTGATCGCGAGAGCTTGTCACGGGCTAAGTTGGGACACCCCTGCAGGGTCTAAACTTTCGAGAGCCGTGCCCGCGGTTATGTGGCAGATGGGAATTTGTTAATGTCCGGTTGTAGATAACTTGACACTTGATCCGAATTAAAACGCATCAGTCGTGTGTGTAGCCGTGATGGTCTCTTCTCGGCGGAGTCCGGGAAGTGAACACGGTTTCTGGGTTATGTTTGACGTAAGTAGGAGTTCAGGATCACCTCTTGATCATTGCTAGTTGACGACCGTTCCTTTGTTTCTCTTCTCGCTCTCATTTGCGTATGTTAGCCACCATATTTGCTTAGCCGCTGCTGCAACCTCACCACTTTACCCCTTCCTTTCCCATTAAGCTTTGCTAGTCTTGATACCCATGGTAATAGGATTCTTTGAGTCCTCGTGGCTCACCGGATACTTCAAAACCAGTTTGCGGTGCCTATGTTACCGGCGGTGGCGCAACCAAGCTCAAGGAGGAGCTCGATGAAGATCTTGCCCTTTGTGTTGTTTCGTTCTAGTTGATCAGTAGTGGAGCCCAGTTGGGGTCGATCGGGGACCTTTGTCGCAGTTGGGGTTCTTCTTTTATTTTGGTTCCGTAGTCGGGCCTTGATTGTATCTGGATGATGTAATACTTTATTCATGTAATTGTGTGAAGTGGCGATTGTAAGCCAACTATGTATCTCTTTCCCTTATGTATTACATGGGTTGTGTGAAGATTACCTCACTTGCGACATTGCTTTCAATGCGGTTATGCCTCTAAGTCGTGCTTCGACACGTGGGAGATATAGCCGCATCGAGGGCGTTACAGGCGACTTAATGTGCAATTATACTGGTGACTTAGCTGACGTACAATGTTTCAGCCAAGTTGACTTGTTAGTTTACGACATAAACAAGGTCGTGAAGAAACTGCTAGGAGAGCCCCAAGATGCATGCAACAAGACAGGGCTTGCTCCTTTCTGTATTAAAAACCCAACGCCTCCGGTAAGTATCTTTGCACTTTTATTTTTCTCATTGTGTGTTTTGATTTTGTTCATCTTATTCTTGACTTCTGGCTCATTGCATATGCAGGCAAACGACAAGTTTTGAAAGAGGAAACAACAGAAGTCTGCTCCTCCCCTAGCTCCACAAGAAACTGAGCCAGTCGATGTACATAAGCCGGTCGCTGAGAATGAGTCGGAGGTAGAACTTGACTCGCTTGTTCTTCTTTTTATTCCATTAGTTGATGCTCATTCTTCCCAGGATAACACCGAAACAAGTCGAGTCGGCGACATTGAGGTAATTTCCATCTCTTCCGGTTAGGAAACTTTTGTCCCCAAAAGATCAAGAAAAAAGCTGTCAGGAAGGTGCCATTTTCTCATCCACATGCTTACTTAGACCCAAAATTTTCTTTGAAGAAAATGCAGCAAGCCGGCAAGCGCAAGCTCCGGAGCAATTCTGGCCAGTTGACTGCCGGGTTATCACATGAGCCAGTAGCTCGAAAGCAACGGGTTGAGGTGCCTCATAGTCCTACTTCATCTCTTTCGCGAGCTAGACTTACTAGGAAACCTGATGAGGAGCATCCTACGATCATCCCCATGTACACTACGACCACTCCCCACGACCACTCCCCACGACCCAAGGAGACATAAGACGAGACCTCAAGCATACGCTATTGGACACAAGGTTAACTCACTCCTCTTCGAATCATCACTTTCGACATGTGAGACATGGCTACTACCTCAAACATATGTGCTATGCATGACCGGGAAACAAGAGGAAGACCATGGAATAGCTAGGAGCTTTGGACAAGACGGCGAGGACACCAAGCGCGAGGAATAAGAGGAAGAGTTGCCAGAAAGCTATAGCTCTCGGACGTCCGACAGCCACCGGACGACCGGGCCTTATCGAACGTCCGACACCTGGATGTCCAGTCTGCCAGAACAACTACAGCCGAAGGCCAAGTCTAAAACGACCGGACGACCGACCGAGACCGGACGTCCGACATTCCCCAGAGCCCGGACAACCGCTGGATATCCGAGAACACTGAACCAAAGCCAAACCGCCGGGAGTCCGACGACTTCCGGACGTCCGCGAGCCACCGGACGGTCGGAACCCACCGGACGTCCGGTACCTGTCTGCGCACAGTGTGTTGGGCCGAAGCCCATGTACTCCTCACTTACCCCTTCGTGGCCCTAGACTATATATACTCCTCCACCTCCACCATTTTAGGGTTAGAAAAGGATTAGCTCATTTGAGATAGAGCTTTGCTCATCCACTATCTCCTCCTCTTGATAGAGAGGACCACTTCCATGGATTCAAGACCTCCATGTGAGAAGATCCCGAGGGATTCAAGACCCCCTAGGGGGGAAATCTTCTAGTGGATTCAAGACCTCCTCTTGGAGAAGAACTAGCTACTTGTATCTTCCCTCTATTGTCTTTGGATCTTGTGATCTCTTTGTGTTCATGGATCTAGCATATGTGTGATTGGATCGAGTCAATTTGAGTGTTTCCCCTCGTTTCCCTTCGTGTTTTCCCTCGTGTTCTTCATGTTTTTCGCAGGATCCCCTCCATTTCGTAAAAGATCGGCCACTAGGGTTCCACCCTACATCTTCTTGGTATCATGAGCCACGTTGATCACGAATTTGGAGTCTCCGTCACCGTTTTGTAGCCTAATTTATCTTTGTTTCGTCCTAAATTTCGAAAATCCCCACCATAAATTAGCCCCAATTTTTTTGTGATTTGTTGGTTTGATGATATTTTGTTGAATTTGATCCATGGATTTGCTGTGTTTCAAGTGGATCTAGCATCTCCACAAGTTTCCCCACTTTTCATCCATCAAACCTTGTCAATTTTGACCCCGAAATTATCATTTTCCGCCCAAAATCACGTCCCGGATCTGAAATCACGAGTTGACCCAGACCCACCAGACGACCGACGATTTCTCGGACATCCGGACCCCAGAACCACCGGACGACCGGTATCTACCGGAAATCCGACGCCCCTAATCACATAGGAATCCTCGAAAGTCCGACAATTCTCGGACGTCCGGTAGCCCAGAAAACTGACTTCGCTGAAATTTTGTTTCAGCCATAACTAATTCATCTGAACTCCGATTTTGACGTTCTTGAGCTCGTTTTGAAGCTATCGACATCCCCCATCCCACAAAAATACCTCCAACATCATTTGAGTCCATCATATTTTGGAAATTTGGCATCTTTGCTTAGGGCCTTCACCACATCATCCGCTATACCACCACCAACTTCCGCAACCTAACCCCTTTTGTTCCCTATAGCATTAGTGGTTGCTTTAGTAGTTATTCAAGTATCCTAAGGTGTTTAGGCTACTTAGGGACGGTTACTTCGTCATCAACCACCAACATAACTTCCGCATAACCTTGCCCACTATACATTTCCGCCAACTAAACCCAACCCAATTTTGTTTGAGCTTGTTTGAGTTGTGGCTCTTGTCCCCTAAGGTGTTTCAGCTACTTAGGGACGGTCACTTCAACTCCGACTCGCATAAACCATCATTCCATTTCCGCATTGCTGAGTGCAAAACTACCACTGCTTTCTGCTACCACCATTTGACATTTGCCTTTGGAGATTTTGAGTTGTGGTTTTTCCGTTTCCTAGGGTGTTTTGGCTAACTAGGAATGGTTCGACATCGACAACACCGCCGCTCAACTTCGCCAAGGATTCGACATCGACCACCTTCACCATTTTGACACCCAAATCATAAGCAAGAACGATAACCTCTATATCATCTTGGTATCGTGGTACCCCTTCATTGTACATTCATTCTTGCCATTACATTGTTAACCCCTAGCCCATTTTGCATCACTTGCCTATCAAGAGTAGCCATTGAGTATTGCCAACAACGTTACTTGTGCACATCAGTGATCATTGATCTACACCTTCCATTGCATACATACCATATCATATTGGTATCGTCTTGGTATCATAGTACCATACCTTGTGTCACAAGATTGTTCCCGCATATACACAATTGCTATCTTGGTTTGTGCATTTTGCATAGTGGCCAAAGAAAAAAAGAATAAGATTTTAAGCAAAGAGTGAACAAAGAGCTTGTAAGCAATAGCCATAACATCATACCACATTGCATATAAGATTGTCATAGCCGATCATCTTGGATCATCCTAAGAGAATCACCGAGAATCATACATAATAGCATACTTGGGATAGAAAATTGATACATTTTGCATCTTATAGGTTGTGCACAAGTGTCGTATACGCCTATTGAGCAATCGTGCTAGCATCTCTCTTGAGTTGTGCAATATGTGCGTTTTCCATGGATTCCACATTTTGTGCTCATTCTTTGGTTGCACGACCCCATTTAACTATGGGTTTTCTTTTACATCTGTGCCCATGGTTCCTTAGCTCTACTCATTCATCCCCACACTCTTAACTTCTGCTCACTTTTCCCCACTTCCTTGTCTGAAACACTCATAGATGGTCACAAACAATGGATGTCATCGCGTAAGTGCTTTGACCATTAACCCTGACGAGTGGGGCCGCGCTGGACTGTTTCGCCCGTTGGACCTGACAATTGGGGCCGCATCGGACGGTGCCGCTATTCGCTCGTTGGGCCGTGGTTAGATTGTTGGGCCCTACGCGCGCTGCAACGACATGAGCCTGCTATGCATGCACATAGCTAGCATGCCTGCATGCGCTGATGCGCGCCGCCACGATGTGCTGACCTCTCCTCTTTCTCACGCGAGCCGCCACGGACGCTGACCAGCATCTTTCTGCACGCGAGCTGCCGCGGACATAGGGACGGTTGCTGCTGCTGGTTCGTCTCATCTCGCACGCTTGTCTCCTTGATCCACTCGCATCTATTCAACGTGGCAATTAAAGTGGCATATCGATCGACGCCGCTCGTTTGAATGTAACAAATCTAAAGCGTGGCCGGTGCCACTCCCCTTCCCTTCCCATTTTGCTATTTAAACCACCCATGCCTCCACCTATTCTCCACACATCCATCTCTGCCGCCCCCTTCTCTTCTTCACCCAAACCCAGAGCACTCTCAAAGCCAGGCGAGGATGTAGTACAACAGCCCCACCTTCTAACTCCCACCGACAATGCCGGAGAGGCGGTATCCCACCGGTGTCGTTGTGGAGACGACGCTCCGCGTGTGGGCATTCTCATGATGGAGGGGTGGAAAGGAGTTTGCCCAGTGGTTCCTTGGTGTGGGCTATGCCCACCTCCCGGCGGGCTCACCGATGATGTTTCGACTAGAGGAAGTGCGTCCAAACTCCACCACTCCGGCGATAGGGCTCATCGCCAACTTCACCAACAGATTCGATGCGTACTACCTTCTCGGCAAGGTGTTTTGGTGTGGGTGCGAGTTCATCACATTCACCACCCACAACATCTTCACGGACTTCGGTAGAATCTTCCCCACCCGCAACGGTATGCACAACCTCCCCTACTACCTCGGCAAGGATGACATGGAGGAGGAGCACTGAAGAGAAGGTGCCGCGAAGATGGTGGTGAAAGCTCGGCCGGTCTCGTGAAGCTTGTCTTGCCCGTTAGGGCTTTTTATATATTTTTATGTTATGTCGTTTGCTGTACCATGAACTCTTTTATGTACATCGTGTTATATATTTATGTTATGTTGTTGGCTACCTTGAAGCTGAACTATGTGCGTGTATGGAGGGTTTGTCATTATATCTTCCCGTTATGATCCAGATGGACTCTCTTGTTGAAGTGAAGTTGATCTAGGAAAAAGAGGTGGATAGATCTATCTAAGTATCGCTTATTAAGGGATTAGATACTTTATGTCTCTTCATGAATCTTGTATTACTCATATCAATCGTAGCCAAAATAAAGTTAGTGATAGCTTAGGTAAATTTGCTCATTTAAAAGGTAGAACTATGACTTGGATAGGGTCGGGGCCTTTGGTAGCGACAAAGATAGTTGTCATTGATTGTTTGAACCTTTCGTGATGAGTAATACATTATTTCACCTGCAAAAAATGTTTTAGGGCACCCTATGTTTGATGTAAGAACTATGCTATGGTTGCTACTTTCTATGTTATGGATGTATGCTTGCTACGTGAGATATCGGTAGATGGATATGGTGTCGTAGCCGAGCCCTAGACATGCTATCTAGATGGATATGGTGGCTAATGGTGCCACCGGACTTTATTTTAGACGTGATTTCACATGGATATCATGATCTACATAATTAAATCTAACATGCTCTTATAACAAAAACAAAAAATCATGTATACAATATTTTTCTTCCAACAAGAACATGTTTATAATACCCGCATGTCAAAAACCAAAGTGTTGTGCCGTAAGCTATATACAGAAGGAATTGCCACGATATGTACAAATAAATTTGACATGGGCAAGTCCAACAATAAATCTATTTACCACCATGCACTATTTTTGTTCGGCATGTCAATAAATGGATTTGCCATGGCAATAATCAAGCCAAAAAACAGAGCCAATGTGTGCACTATTTTCTAGGCCTCTTTTATCTTTGTGGGCCTTCGACACTCAAAGCAATGCAACGGCCCAACCAGAGCTTAGTTTCAACTTGGGCCCTAGAACTACATTTTTTTCTTCTGCGGTCGGTGTTGTCTGACCAAACTGAAAGTGTACAAAACTGACGAAACTGACATGATCCACAAATTAAGCAACACAGAGCATATAGCACATGATCCACAAATTTAAGCAAATCCTAGAGCACATGTTCCAAAAATTTTAACCAAATCCTAGAGCACATGACACCACACTAATAACATGTCTAACGAGTGATGACCAGCAAGTAAGCAAATCCTAGAGCAACTATACCAAAAAGGGATAAAATCAGGATGCTATAAGATTTGCCTGCGTGTTCAATTCAATCATCTACTTCAAGTTCTTGTTAATCTTCTTTAATTCCCCCTTCAGATCTGCATCCCCAACTGTCAGAGCAGCACTTTTAGAGACCAAATTGATTGGTGCTGACGGCAAATTGAGCTCCTGGATTGGGGCCCCATTGAATTGAATCCGCTTAACATAGTCATCCAGCCATTCAAAATGTGTGCATTTCTTCACGATCTTAAATGAAAATATGAACCCTAAATCCTAGATCCAAGGAAAAAGAATTAAAAGCAAATGGAAAAAGAAATCAGAGAAAAATCATGAGATCTAACCTGCCCCTCTAGCTTGCTCTCGCATTTCACGAACTCGCGTCCATAGTTGCCATTCTTGACCTCCTTTGAAGTCAACCGTATCAGTGGCGCGTTGCGTGGGCAGTCAGGACATCGCCATGGGAAGTGGACCATACTGGGTCCATGAGGGGCGGGAGGCTGAAGTGGAGCTCGACATATCGCCCAAAATCACCAGAGAAGAAGAAGCAGAGGAGTGGCTCCTCTCATCGTGGAGAGGAATAAGTAGAGGAGTGTCTCCTCTCGTCGCCGCAGAATAAGCAGCAGAAGAAAGGGGAGGCAAGGGTGGGCGAGCACAACCAACAATCTTGCGGATCGCCTCTCGCGGATCGCCCCATGATCCAACGATGCGGAGCCGTCCATGTGATCCAACGACGCGGAGCCTTCACACAACCCGCCCTCGGAATTCCTTCTAGAAGACCACATCTGAGGGTTGTCGCTTGGCGCTAGGGTATGATCGGAGGCTGACGTTCGGAGCTAGAGTTAGGCGAAACCCCGCGGGGTTTACAGGGGTTTTGAGCTGGTCAACGGGGTTTCCAAGGCTTTGACTGAGCATAACTAATTTAAAAAAAACAAAAAAAATATGAAACCTTCGTCGTTCATCGTTTTATAAGACACACTAACGGGAAAAAAATACTAAACTTGGTATATGGACATTTAGAAAAAAAACCTAGCTAGCACGATCGAGGTCAAATAAGCATAATTAATTAAAAAATCAAAAATATATAAAACCTGCGCAGAATGTTGCCTTGTGTGACATGTTACCAACCAAAAATCAAAATTTTGTCTATGGACATTTTCATGAAAAAACCTTCACACATATGAGCCATCGCGTACAACATTTCATAGAGTCCAAGGAGAGGAGGTAGGGTTGCCTTCGGTTTTTGAAAATTTTAAAAAAAAATCTAAAAAACCACCAAAGCTTGATTTCAAAGTGAATAAGAAGGATCTGAACTTATTTTTCCATTTTCATATTTCAAACGTGTTTTTAATGGTTTTCTATTAAAGTATATTTTTTTCAAAAAATGTAAAAATATGAAGATTAATTCAATAAATACTAATACTTCGAATCTACACTATAAAGATTGAATAGGTGTTAATAAAAAAATATTTGGCTCATTTGGAAATGGGTCGAAAAAAAACTTTATTACAAATGGGGTTGTTTACCCTAGCTTGGGAGCTCATTTGGAGCACATTTATCAGAACTACAAGTTTTACCACACAAAAGGGATCGGATTGATCACCAAACGTTTATAATAGTTCAGCAAACTTTGCAACTCACACCACAGGGCAATGGACTTCAAGTGTTGGTTCAAATTCAAAGTTTGCCTAAATTTCAAATTTTGCCTTAGTTTTGTATTCTACCTCAGATTTCACATCAAATTACAAATAGAATTATTACACCTTACAAGTTTTCACAGTAGTTCAAATTGACGACAAATCCTTATTACTAATCCTTAAAGTTCGAAGTTTATGACTTGCATTCAAGTTCAAATTCAAATCTTTGCCATGCTCCTTGTGTTCGGGCTCGAATCTATCAATGAAATGCTGGTCTCTACCAACCTTTCATGATAGAAATCCACATCGAGACGTCCTTCAACCAAAGCCACTAGTGGCACTACCCCCGAGCATCATTAAATGTTGATAAAGGCTGTTAGCTAAAATTGGAAAATGCGTTCCACTAGGTGTGCTCAACATCAACCTAATTTATACCTCTAATCCAATTTGAGAGAAATTCATGCTTAGGTATCCATGAATATGCTCATTGCCAATGCTTCCTCCGGTCGATTGAGCAGATTGTGCTCTGACATCTTCCTAAATCCAGATGGCAGAGCAGGGCTATCTTACAGCGATCACGGGAGTGTACCTCAACATTACACTGAGCGCATGCAAGTGGAGCCATGGTCGACTATCTGAACAAATTCAGTGAGTGTACGGTTGAGCACTTGTTAGCTGAGAAGATAAAGGTGGACTAAAGCCTTGATCGACTCGACATCTTCTAACGTCAACCATTGATGCAACCTTCTTGCCATTACAGGTTTCGAGGCAAAGGGTGGAATGAGCAAAGTTACGTGGATAACACTCAGTGAGAACTAAGGAACGAGGGAATACAATAAGTCCATCTGAACATCCTGTTGTCCGTGCCACCATTGTTAGATCTCTGTTCCACTTGATGAATATCTCAACATATTGACTCAACACGATAATATTGTGTTCTTCTCCTTTCTTACATAAGTGTATATAAGCAATGGCGAACGGTACTCAATATGTGCTATGTACCATTCAACGTTCAGATCTTCTCCGTTGGGATATAAATCTCATCCATTATGTCAGGTACTTTGGAGGCTGACATCTACTTCTAATAGTCCCATAGGAGCAGTGCACCAATGTCCTATCTACCAGACCAAGGACTTGTCATCGAAGCCACAATGGACCTACTATAGCCAAGACATATGAGCTTCACCCTTCCCATTGAGGAGGATGTGCAGATGCAATCATATGGGCTTTTTTTACACGATGCAACAATGAAATTGATGCTCAATCACCATTATGAAAGACTACAGTGAAATTTTGAACAATCTCATGAAGCAGACCAATTGGCGGTCATACCGATACTACGAGCCGATCAATCGCATCTATGCAAGTGAAGATGCTGCAACTTCTCAATCCACTTATGGATAGGAAAACATGAGACATCGAATCCTTCAGCCACAAGCGGACTAGGATTCAGCATCGAGAAATGCAATACATGCTAACCCTATCTATTGAGTACTACTCAGTTGCTGAAAATTTCTGGAGAAGGTTGCATGCTAAGTTCCACTCGTGGCAAGATCACCATCATGGGATAATCCTAATGGCAATCTCAAGAAATGAAGATTCCCGTGAAGCATTTTCACCCTTATGTCGATAATATCTACGAGATGATCGAGGGACAGAGGTAAAGCTCTGACATGGCGCTTCCTATGCCGTGGAGTGCATTCTACTAGTCTGAAATGGGTTATCGGAAGACATCATGTGAGTACATCACGCGAGCTGTTGCATGTGCTTGCTAACATCGACATCAATAAGGAGGAATCACTGCTGTGTTTGAGGTGTCGCAAATATGATTATCTTAACCAAGATCAAATGATAGGCATCATTATGCAGGCAAGCATCACATTGCATCTAGTAAATGTACCACCTTCTTTGTGCATGATCTAGGTATTAACAGATTCTTGAAAGAATGAGCAAGTAAGCAGTTTAAAAGACTAAGAAACATGATTAAACATTAACTAAGCAATTGATGCTCTCTAAATTAACGATGGCAATTATTCTACAAGTTTCATATTGTGAATATCTTTCAACAAATATAGCTCTCTGCTACATCTTTCGAACATTGTTGCATCACTATAATACAAACAAGCTTTCCACATTGAGATAGACAAAGATCTGAGTAAATAGACACGTAATTGGAGATTGCAAAGATGATCATTCCATCATATGTAGGACTCAAGGAATATGCTGAGATAACCCTTATTCATATCAAATTCAAGTGCGTAGGATAGGCAAGACACATCACAAAGAGATTCTTGATCTCAAGACACACAGGGGTCAAACTACAACCTAATTAGAGAGCCATCTTGATATACAATGAGGCTATATAATACTCACATTATATGTAAGGATCATGAAACTCGCTCGAATCACACAACACATACGGAGCGAAAAGTCTCCGCATCATGAATCCAGGTATGAGAGATCGGGTGTGACAAGCTGTCTGCTGGCCCCGAGTTTGTAAGACGCTAGTATGAAATAGTGGAGCAAGCCTGATGAGCCCATCGGACGACTCAATCTACATGGCGATCTCACGGTCACATCGTGCTGAAGGTTGAGTCCCATTCAAGTATCATGCGTAACGTCAAAAGTCGACTCGGCTCATGTACTCGTATCCACTTCAATCTCAAAAGCATGAACCGATAGCTCGTATGCGTTACGTCAAGTTAAGATCTCATTAAGCTACTGCGAAATCATAGCATAGCTGGAAACATTAAGATCTAAGATACGTAGGAAGCATGAAACTAACACTTAACTTCGCCAGTGTGTTGTAAGCATTTTTAGTCTGCTACCAACATTTATTGTTTCTCTTGTTATGCTGAATCGAGACCTAAGATTCCAAGTTGAATAACTACAAAAATACTTACCATCTACAAGCATTTTTTCTCAAAATAACATGGCCAAAAAGCTTATCCCTACAAAATCATATAGTGCGGCTATGCTCCATCTTTGTCACACAAAATACTCAAATCATGCACATCCCCGGTTTCAGCCAAGCAATTGTTTCATACTTTAATATTCTCAAACTTTTTCAACTTTCAAAGCAATACATGAGCGTGAGGCATGGACATAGCACTATAGGTGAAATAGAATGGTGGTTGTGGAGAAGACAAAAAGAGGAATATAGTCTCACATCAACTAGGCGTATCAATGGGCTATGGAGATGCCCATCAATAGATATCAATGTGAGTGAGTAGGGATTGCCATGCAACGGATGCACTAGAGCTATACATTTATGAAAGCTCAAAAAGAAACTAAGTGGGTCTGCATCCAACTTGCTTGCTCCTGAAGACCTAGGGCATTTGAGGAAGCCCATCGTTGGAATATACAATCCAAGGTCTATAATGAAATATTCCCACTAGTATATGAAAGTGACAAAATAAGAGACTCTCTATCATGAAGATCACATGCTACTTTGAAGCACAAATATGGAAAAAGGATAGTAACATTGTCCCTCCTCTCTTTTTCTCTCATTTTTTTTCTTTTTTTTTCTTTGGCCTCTTTCATATAAAGTTAACAATCGCGCGATCCCGACCTCCACACAAAGGATGACAATCAAAAAATACTTCATCGCGCGATCCCGACCTCCACACAAAGGATGACAATCAAAAAATACTTCATGCTCCAACTTTGTTACATAATGGTTCACCATACGTGCATGCTACGGGACTCACAAAACTCAACACAAGTATTTCTCAAATTCACAATTACTCCGCTAGCATGACTCTAATATCACCATCTTCATATCTCAAAACAATCATAAATAATCAAACTTCTCATATTATTCAACACACTTTATATGAAAGTTTTTATTATATCCCTCTTGGATGCCTATCATAGTAGGACTTAATTTATAACCAAAGCAAATTAACATGCACTACAAAAAAAAGACACATCCGTGACATTTTGGGCCGAACGAATTTTTTTCTTGTCATACATATGACACTTCTATGACGATAATTGTGACAAAACCCGGTATCATCATAGATGTGGTGGGCTCCTACTTCTATGACAAAAATCATAATGAAGGGCTTTTAAGTCTGGGCGGGCAGGCGCGGTGCATGATATTCTTTGGGCCGTCCATGGCGGAAAAAACCATAGTAGAAGCAAGGGAGGAAAATTTAGGAGTTAGCCGATTCACGGTGGGAGGTCGAGGCGGAAGCGTCGCGTTTCTCTCGTCACGTCCGCATGTGTGTCGCGGCGTTATCTCTAAGTGAAGCGCCAGCGTTAGGTTCATGAACCAGCGCGATGATGCACCGGTTCGCGTGTTCTTGAACCGGCAATCGATCGATGGTGTTAACGAGACCCGATGGGCGATTCTCGCTCTGCTTCGCTGGCGAAGCCGATCGATCTGCCTCAGGGATGAACAATGAGTGTTGCGGCGGGGGGTTGGATGAACAATGGCGGTGGCGTTGCGTGCGGATGTCTGAGGAACCCGTGGTGTGGAGGGCTGGATGGAAGCGATGAGCGATGGAGGGTGGCCGTGGAGGGTGGTTGAGCAGGGACCCGTGGTGTGGAGGATTTGGATGAGCGATGAGGCGGTGGAGGGTCTTGCGTGGAGGGTGTGGTTGAAAAGTGGCGGATGGAGTAGCGTGCGGTGGAGGCTGGATGAGCGAGAGCCCGTGGAGGTGGAGGAGTCGTGATGGCAGTGGAGGCTAGAGGAGGTGAGCGGTGGAGATGAAACGATATCCGTGGAGTCCGTTTTGCGGATCGCTACACCTCTCCCCTATTTTGACCGTGGCGCTCCAACACAAGTCCGTTTCATCCGTTTTCGGTATGCCACACCTCCCGATCAGCAGGACCCCGTTCGAGTGGAAGTCCGTTTCCTCCGTTTCTTGATGCGCGGGCCCCTCGATCCGGGACCCGTTTCAAGCGTGGCGGTCGAACACTGAAAACGTTTCCTCCGTTGTCGCGATACGCGAGACCTCGTTTCCATCGCTGTTCCATCCAAGCCCTCCCGATGAACACGACCACGCATTCCGTTCCGGCCAGCCGGTTGGCTCCCGCGTTCCGTTGCCTCCCGATGAACACGGCGCATTCCGTTGCCTCCCCATGAACCGCAGCGACAACCTGTTTCTCCGTTCCGACCCAGCCATATGCATTATCGCGGTAGGCGTTAGAGACCTGCCCGTATGTGCGTGCGTGGCGTATTCTTCCTTGCACCCTACTTGTGTGCGTGCGTGTACATGCTACGTCGTCGGCGCCTCTACTATGACGCGTGCGGCGCCTATACATCGATACGTGCGGCGCCTCTACATCGACCATTATATGCGTACCGTTCGCGACGAGAATAACAATGCTACGTGCGCTTCGACCAAGTGGGTCGGCGTCGGTACTTCCTTACTGCGAAGATGTAGGTGGTGGGTCAGCGGTCGGCGAATCGTTTTTGCGGGCCGCACTTCCTTGCGTGCGAAGATGTAACCAGTGGGTCCCGGATCGAGGGTGAATCGTTTTTGCGGACACACTTCCTTGCGTGCGAAGGTGTAGCTAAGTGGGTCGATGGTCGGAGAAGCGTTCTTTTTTGCGAAATATGGTGGCCCGTCCGATGGGTCCTGTTGTCGGTGGAGAATAATTATTTTGCGCGTAATAAGTAGGCACTTCCTTCTTTGCGGCCGTGGACGGTATCGACCTCTCCACATCTGATCCTCGTCCGATGGAAGTCGATGCGTTGACCACATTATTACGCCGCAAAACACCACGGCGGTGGGCGGCAGCGGCGAGGCCTAGGAAGAAGAGGACAGCGGGCGGGAAGATCGGCGGTTGGATGTCCTGCGGAGAATCTGTTGTCGAGGTTTCTTGGTTCGTCTGCCGTCATTGGAGAATAACAACGGTGTGGGTGAGTAGAGGTTGCTAGGCGTGATGGGAAGTATGGTGGGGCGGTGAGGCTGCTGGCAACTGGTAGTTCTTGAGAAGGAGAAGCGAACGATCCGCTGGCGCTTGTTTGGCAATTTGGAAGCGAAGAAGCGAAGATTGAAGAAGCCGCGGCGGCCATTGGATGGCATCCAAATCCTTTGCTTGTCGTCAACCTTTTTTTAGGAAAGCCTCAAATCTGTGGAAAACGACATATACAACCCATCTGCCATTATTTCTAATAATTTACAGCCCATTTGCTAATTCTTAAGTTTTTGGAGCCCATATTCTTTTTTGTTGCATTACAGCCCATATTGTGGCCCTGATTAAAAATTATACAAAATTTTGCATATTTGGTCGGTCCGAACTGTTTTTAATCGAAATTTTGACTCACATTCAAACTGATTTTAAAATAAATGTATATCAATATAAAATCAACAAATTTTCCACACATAAAATTAATGTAATTTAAAATCTTGAAATGAAAAAAATATTTGAAACTAATTGCGGTTTGATGTGTTTTAAAATGTACAACCCATTTCTCATTCTTGATGGGCCATTTTCTCGGCGTAGAATGAAAAGCTCTCCTCGCCTTGAAAGATTTGCATCCCAGCAGGCACGACACAGCGACTTAATTAGCAAATCACAAAAAAAGCTGGTGTGGCCATGGACCTGGCTGTCGGCCTCTCCACGTACATTACTCTCCGATGGAAATGCGTTCCTTGACCACATTGACCACGCCGCGTTGAAGCACCTGGCGGTGGGCAGCAGCGAGGCCTAGGAAGGGATGACGTGCGCGAGGGAAGACCCGCGGTGGAAGCTTTGTGCGAAGAGAATGAGAGGGTTCACTGGTTTGGCTGCGGTGTGAGGCTGTCGTCCCATGAACCCAATCGTGTGGGAATAGTAGGGGCGGTGAGGCCTCATGGCCAGCCTGGACCCGGCCACGGGAGGCGGAGCATCTTGCCGACCGCGCTTTGGTAATTTGGAGCAAGAAGACCAAAGGTTGAAGAAGCACTCTGACGCGTTGGATGGACATCGTATGGTCCTTGGAGCTAGAATCGTTCATATTGACTAAGTTGACAAAGCCCTTGGCCTCGTCAACTTAAGTAGGCCCTAAGACAACCTCCGAAGGTGGGTCCAGCTAGCAGGAGTATTCATTTTTTGTCGTAATAAGGAGGCACTTCGGTGGGTCGGTGATTGACAGAGGCGTTTTTTAAGTGAAATCTGGTGGCCCGTCTGGTGGGTCCCCAGTAGTGAGGAAATGATTTATTTGCAAAAATCTGGTGGCGTCGGTGGGTCCCCTATGTCGGTGGAGGAATAATTATTTTCGGCGTAATAAGGAGGCACTTCCTTGCGGCTGCCATGGACCAGGTGTCGGCCTCTCACGTAAAGTACTCTTCAATGGAAGTCGATTAGTTGACCACATTGACCACGCTTTGCGGCAAAACACCATGGCGGTGGGCGGCGGCGATGCCTAGGAAGGGCGGCAGGCGAACCAGGGGAGGCGAGGGCGGCGGTATGCAACCCGATCCCGAGGCGAGGAAGCGGCGACACGTAGCTGGCGCCTTGGCTGGTGGAACAAGAAGACCGGAGGTTGAAGAAGCGATATGGCGTTGGATGGACATCATCACAGTCCTTTGGAGTATTGACTAAGTTGACAAAGCCCTCCGTCCCCATCAACTTAGTAGGCCCACAAGTCAGCTCAACAATATGGTGGGTCCCAACTAGCGAGGGGTATTGATATTTTGGGGCGTAATAAGGAGGCACTTCCTGCGTGCGAAGATATAGCTGGTGGAGTGCGACAGTCGTGAGGAACATTTTTTTAGCGAAATCTGAGGCCCTTCTGTGGGTCCTAGCTGTCGGTGGAGGAATCATTATTTTGCGGCGTAACAAGGAGGCATTTCCTTGCGTGCGGACCATGGACCCGTGCCAGCCTCTCCACGTCTGATCCGCCGATGGATGTCGCTCATTGACCACGTTGACCGGTGGCGCAGAAAGCACCGAGGCGGTGGACGCGGCGAGGCCTAGGAAGGAGCGACATGGAGCGAGAGTACTCAATGGTTGTTTCCCACGGAGGAGTTCGAGGAGTTCTTGGTTCGAATCTACCGTCGCGGAGAATATGACATGTGTGGGGTGAGTAGAGGATGGCTAGGCGATGATGGAATGCGGTGGGGCCGTGAAGGCTCTTGGCGGCATATGCGGCGACGGCGGGAGGAGTAAACAGATCCAGCGGCGCTTGTTTAGCGGCGGAGCATGGCGAAGATTGAAGAAGCATGACAGCCGTTGGATGGATATCCAACGATCCTTTGCTCTCGTGTGTTGACTAAGTTGGAGGGTGTTGCGTGTGCGTCAACCTTTTTTATGAAAGCTTATCTGCGTCGTCACTGTAGTAAGCGCACAAGTTAGCCTCAAATCTATGAAAAACAACATACAACCCATCTGCCATTATTTCTAATAATGTACAGCCCATTCTGGATTCTTTATATTTTTTTGGAGCCCATCTTGTTTTTGTTAGCATTACACCTATTGTAGCCACGGTTAAAAGTATCTGAAATTTAGCATATTTTTGGTGCGATCGACTATTTTTAATCCAAAATATCGATTCACATTCAAACTATTTTGAAAAATAATTTATATAAATATAAAATCCAAATAATTGTCACGCATAAAAATAAATGGAATTTAAGATTTTGTAATGAAAATAGTGAAACTAATTCGGTTTGATGTGTTTTAAAATGTCTGAGACCATTTACGGGCAAACCGAATGAAACTCTCCTCATCTTGAAACATTTGCAGTATTGAGAATAAAATCTATAAGTAGGCCTTGTTTGGGTATTTCTTTTAAAAAATAAATGGGCTAGCCATTTTGAGAAAAAAAAAAAAACACAAGCTGGGCTCATGATGTGAGTAAACATAAATAAAACCACTGGCTAGGCAATTTGAGGAGTCTGGACTAGGGGTGTCAGGATAGCCGAACTATCACGTCGGCGGACTCCAAGACTATGAAGATACAAGATTGAAGACTTCACCCGTGTCCGGATGGGACTTTCCTTGGCGTGGAAGGCAAGCTTGGCGATCTGGATATGTAGAACTCCTACCATTGTAACCGACTACTGTGTAACCTAGCCCTCTCGGTGTCTATATAAGCAGGAGGTTTTTAATCCGTGGAGACGAACAACAATCATACCATAGGCTGGCTTCTAGGGTTTAGCCTCCTTGATCTCGTGGTAGATCTACACTTGTACTACCCATATCATCAATATTAATCAAGCGGGAAGTGGGTTTTACCTCCACGAGAGGCCGAACACTGGGTAAAAAACATCGTGTCCCTTGTCTCCTGTTACCATCCGCCTAGGCGCCTGATTCAGGACCCCCTACCGAGATCCGCGGTTTGACACGACATTGGTGCTTTCTTTGAGAGTTCCTCGTATGTCGTCACCTATAGGCCCGATGGCTCCTTCGATCATCAACAACAATGCGGTCGGTGAGACTTTTCTCCCCGGACAGATCTTAAATGTCGGTAACTGCACCTTTTCTGAGGCCAAGTCACTTAGCCATCTGGAAGCGAATCAAGATATGCCCACGACCATCGAGTCAGATTTGGAAGATTTAACTACTCTGGCCGACATCGAGCCCACGGTAAAGCGCGCCGCCTTCATCACGATGGGCATGATTTAGCTCTGCTGCTGGGCGGTGCCTGCCAGGCCTACGGTCGCTCAACCTTTAGCTTCGGGAAAGCTGCGCCCGATCGAGGATGGGTGGCTGGACACCGCCTCGAGGCTACTACCTCCATGGCGATGGGCGGGATCTTGACCCTATCTCTTGTGAAGCTCGTGACTCCAAGGTGCGGACTCCTCTCTGCGGACCCCGAACCTTCGCGCCCCACCCTTGTCGAATCCGATTGGGCGCCCGATCATGGAGTTCACCGTTGCGGACATCTTCGATGCTTTCGCCTTTTGGCGACATCCTGAAGTCGCTAAAGTGTCTCTCTTTATCGAGAGAGCCACAGCATTTATGGTGAAGAGCGGTTGGGATCGCAGACTGGCGGCGAAATTCAAAGCCCACCACGCCCGCTTGTACTGTCGATGACTGCGAGATGCTAGAACTTGACTCCGAAGATATCGGCGGTATGGGCGACAATGCGGAGCGACCAAGAACCGGCACCTCACTGAGGCTTCAACCTCACCTCGTCATATGACATATACATAGTGGACACCCCAAAGGATGGGAATGGCGATGGAGCAATGAGGAGATGACCCTCAAAAAGCGACATAAGCGCCGGCGTCGTGGCGCCGCTCCAAATCTGCCCACGGCAAGAATGGAGCTTGAAGCACGGGAAGAATAACAGACGGGCAGTCTGAAGACAACCCCCTCTAGCTAGAATTCACCCTGGGAGGGCGGAGGCCAGCCCTCGTGAGAGGCGGCCGCCGAAGAGGTGAGGGCGATAATTACATGCCTCCCTCTAGAGGCGAGGCAAGCCTCGGCAAGACAGCAATTTGTCATGCCTCGGGACCCGTCGAGCAGGAGGCGTTTCAAGCCGGGCTTATGGCCCTGACAAAGCAGCCTCAAGAAAGCACTTGACTTAGAGCTGACCAAGACTTGCTAGCCGAAGCGGATGGACGAAGTCCTTGCGGCGAAAGTCTCAACTCGAGCAGCCCTCAAAAGCTACCCCCAGCGCAAGCCTCTGCCCGATTAGAGGAGAGGCACATAAACCTACATGACCAGCGCGCTGTCTGGTGACCGGCCAGCCACCTCGTGGCGCGTGGAGGGCCTCTGGGCCCTCCACTAAAACCGCCTGCAGGCGTCGCTCGAAAAGTACAAAGCCACGGGGAATGTGCGGACTTCGAGACATATTGGAGGATAAAGCGAAGCGAACAAGATCGATCTACGGATCGTGGGCGCCCTCGATACAGCCGACAACCCGTCACGCGGATCACACAACAGCGGCCGAGCGAACCTGATGGAGCAAAGCTCGTTTGAGCTGCGTCGTGATATAATATCTGAAGCGCCGCACCCACTATGCTTCACTGGATGAAATAATGGATCATCAAATCCCGAAGGAGTTCAAACCCGTGAACATTGAATCCTCACGATGGCTGCGCAGATCCTGCGGTTTGGATCGAAGACTATCTCCTTCATATCCACATGGCCCGCGGTGATGATCTTCACGCCATCAAATATCTCCCTCAAGCTTAAGACCAGGCTCGGCATTGGCTCAACCTGTGGCGGCGAATCAATTAGGTGTTGGGAGGACCTGAAAACGCATTCGCTTGATAACTTCCAGGGGCATATATGTGACCACGGGCGCGCCGATGACCTAAGCCACATAATTCAGCAGAGAACGAATCGGCGAGACAATTCGGACCGGGTTCTTAACCAAGAAAAATCAAATCGTCGATTGTCAGGATCACGAAGGCCCTTGCGACCTTCAAACACAACATCCATGACGAATGGCTTGCCCAACACCTAGGACGAGGAAAAGCGAAATCAATGGCAGCCCTCACATCGGTCATGACCATACGTGCGGGAAGACAGGTAGCTGGCTCATAATAACAACCTAACCAAAAACTCTGGTAGTTCGGATACCAAAGACAACAATAGCGGGTCGCGTCGCATAATAAGCACGCGCGCGCGTGTAGCGATATCTGAAGATACTGCGGTCAGCCCGGATTCAGAGGCTCTAAAGCCGGACAGCGGAAAAATCCATTCAAAAAAACTTCTCGGGCCGTCAATTTAGACGGATACTCGTCGCTTCGTGCGGATACCGACACCCAAAAACCAACTAATCACACCGGCAATTGTTGGGTGTTCAAGCGGCGAGCAAGTTAATCGCCAAAAGCAATGACAGGGGCGCTGCATAGCGATGGCGAGGAGAACGCGACGCCCGAACAATAAAGGGAAGAAGGTTTCCCCACAAGTGCGGACGGTGAACATGATATCATAACCCACATACCCAAAAGGAGGCGGAAAGCATCGCGTCGAGGGCGTATCTGTGATGGAGCGATCGCCCCAAAGTTCAATCCGTGGTCCTCTGCCCGATCACTTTTGATCGAAGGACCACCCACGATATCGCCATGGCGGATTCGCGCATGGTTTTAGACCCAATCGCCGATGGATTTCACCTCACTAGAGTCACGATGGGCCCGTGACGGCTTTGAACCTACTTTATCGAGGATCTGATGAGCAAGATGGGCATAGACCCTCAAGATTAAACCCACAAAAGCGACCTTCAAAGGCGTCATACCCGGTGTAGAAGGCCAATTATGCGAGGCTCAGTTACACTTGAAGTGGTCTTGGATCACTGGATAACTTCCAGCGGACTTAATCTTGACATAGTCCCGTTCGTAGTGGCTATCATACGCTTGCTTTCGGACGAACCGCATTGCAAAGTTCAATGCGGATTGCCGCACTCGCGCATACCTCAAGCTCAAGATGCGAGGCCCTCGAGTCATCACGGTCAGCGGAAACACCAAGCGCTCTCTCCGAATGGAGGAGCATACTGGCGATGTAACGACCAAATCTCGAAGATTTGAGTCTACGTGCTTACCGTGCTAGTCCACTGGATCGAACTTAGCTAGCACACACGGTATAGATGAATACGAGAATAGCAAGTGCATCATTTATTACATCGTATGATCCGAGAATATATAAAATAAAACAATCGCATAGCACTTGGCTAGCTTTATTCAATCAAACAGCGGAAAGTAGCGAGAAAATAACGATGAGTCCCATCATTGCGCGCAGCGATCTTTGAGTGTGGACTCGCGACCCTAACGATACCTTACTGCATCATGAATATCCTGCTGACATGAGGCGTTGCAGCCATATAGGTCGATACTTTGAATGTATTGGCAAGTTACCTGAGGTAATAATATATAGCAGAGACCTACATGTATATGCATAGTACAACAAAGGAAGTTTGAGGTTTATTTTTGCATAAAGCTGATTTTATCCTAATAACTACCTAATAGTCAAGTTTTTATTTAGTTCTTTTATTACTACAATTAAATACACAAGGTTGAGTTGGCAAAATCAACTCCAACCTACCCTTTATTAGATTGCCCTCAAATATTATTAAGTGTCATCTGTCAAGATCATCCAACAAGCGTAATGGCATAGTGGCTCAATTTACCCTTAACGAGGCACGGCTAATCATGATTAGTTTTAATACTCTGCAGTTTAGTCCGCTTTACTGTGGACCCAATCCGAAGATTGAGGCAGAAGTCTTTGAAGCGATCCCTAGTCCCAGCAGGCCCATCCCAACTAATATATCTACTGTCTGCTTTGTCCAGTCGGGCAAGGGTTCCTAGTGATCAACTAAGCGAGCCCATATAGCCGGTGGCCACACATGGAAGCTACTAGTCACTAAGTCACATGCGATCTTTTTTGAACACTGGGGCCGTCCACTTACATTGAGAGGGTAAAACCATGATGTTCTTGAAACCACCCTTCAATACCAATTCCGCCGAGGTGAATTAAGTCCTCGATTACTACTCAATTTGATTATATTTATAATCCTCACATAATCTCAATGAATACGAACCACCCCGTACACAAAGCATAGCAACCTACAACTACGATTTGCAAAGGCGGAAGATAGCTCAACAACATATAGCAAAATAACATAGTAATCATATACATCAAGTATATTCATAGTGTGATATAACTACATGCATAGAAAACAATAGGTAAAGGATGATCAACATGTAACTTGCCTTGGTTGTGGTTCGAAAAGTCACCTCGACAATAGTTCGTCGCACTCCGGACAATCTACGTTTCACACAATTCAACAAATCAATCAGCCGAACACGAATAGAACCAAAATAAAAACCAACAGCAAGAAAAACCATTTTTAAAACACAACAACAGCAGCATAACAGCACCTAAATTGCTTTACGGTCACAGCATAAAAAAAGAATCACTTTCGAATCCGATAAGCGGTTTGAGAATCTGACCTTGAAAGGTTTATTTCAAATTCAAGCGAATTCAAATTTGAAAAGTGCAAACGTGTGCAAACTTGGTACTACGATAAAGTGCTGATTTTGTGAGATCATAGGAAAAAAAATTACCTAATTTGGGTATACAGAATAAAAGATATAGCTAATTGAAGTTAGAGTTGTAATGTCTGGAAAGAAAAACAAAAACAACGAGAAACATAAAATTTTGTAGCAACTCCTGTGTCGGCCCTTACGTGTCGGTATATGATTGGCGGGGTTTCTGTTGTCGTCGTGCTCACCGGAAAACAAGGGGCGGCGGCGGTCTCGAGCGTCGGCGGCGGCGGCTCTCGGCGAGTCTCAGCGAAAGTGAAAGGTAGACGGGCGGGTTCAGCGACAAATTCGGCGGAGGTGGTAGTGTGATGTCGGACGGCGAGTGTCCTCTATTGGCGGCAGCGGCTCGCGAACTCTGGCGTGCTCAGCGCTTCTGCTCGGCGTCGGCGGCGGCTCGATGGCTCTCTGCCCGGTAAAGTAAGTCGGAAGGTTTGATGATGAGTGGAGGTCGCGCAAGCTGGCGGCTGCGGTGTCCTTACGGCAGCGGAATCAACGAAAAAGCGGCGGTGAGCTTCTCCGAGATCAAAAGCAGCGCTCTGAGCGTGGCGGTCGATGAGGGTGGGGAAAGGTGGCGTAAAGGTTCTTGAGGTCTGGGCTCGTGATGATCCTGGCTCGCATGAGATCGACCGGCGTCGGATCGATCCAGAGTCGGCCTCGGCGTCTTGTAGTGTGTCCGGCTCGGTGAAGGGAGCCAAGCCGTATGAGTGGAGTCCTGTCGTGACCTAAGCGGTGGAAGCGATCTTGTGTCGAACCACGAACAGCGTCTGCTCATTACACTCGTGGGAAGTGGGCTGCGGGTGAAGGCTAGACTCTGGTGGCGGACTGGGTTAGGCTGGGCATTATCTAAAATGGTTAGCCGACTCATGGTGTTTCTTTGTTTTTGTTTTAAAAGAAACAAAACTGCTCAGCGGTTAAACTAAATAAAAAACAACATAATAAAAACTAAACAAAAATACATATACAGCAGGTAAAATATAGACTACTAATATAAACTATAGGAACACTAGTTCCTCTACTAATACAATTTTGGAGAAAATCATTTTTTGTAATAGGCCACACAAAAAGCAACATAAAAGGACAAATAAAATACTTTGGAGACTAACAAAAATACGAGAACATATCAAATGAACTGAAATAATATTCTTGACATTATGAACATTTTTTAAGCGAGGGAGAGTCATGTTATCTCCTCCAATAAATTGCCTTTAGTTGCATAATGAAAAGAATATTG